>JAAGNO010011618.1:0-48409 GCA_033439905.1 Ceryle rudis
CAACAAAAAAAAAAAAATAACAACAACCAAAAAAAAAAAACCCACACATGCCCAAGGTTGGGGACCAAGAAGAAGAAAGGAGGGGTGGTGGGAATTCTAGGGGAAAAAAAACCAAAAACAAACACATCAAAAACCAAAACAAAACACAAACAAACAAAACCCCACTAAACCACAAGAGAGCACACATGAGACAAAACCAGCAATTTTGGAAATAGCTGAATATAGCCAAACTTTTTTTTTTTTTTTAATTGAACAAAAGATACCAGCCACCAGGTTGAAAACTTCAGACTCAAAAGTTTAAAAAAAAAAAAAACAATACCATGAGAAATAAAAGTCAAGAAGTGAGTTATAAGTTTGGCCTTTACCTGTGTAATGCAACTTGCACATTTTGTATCACGGTACAGTGCACTCGCAATAGGAGGCAACCATGCCACAGTCGGATGTTGGACTGTGACTCTTAGCCACAACTATATGAAACACCTGTACCCCCCACCCCGTTTACCTTTAAAGATTATAGGATCATAGCTGAAAAATGAAGGAAAGCCAGCACCTACCAGCCCATCACCACTAAGCACCATTCATTTGAAAAATTAGTTGAGGTATTGTTGCTTTTAATTTGAATTTTAAACCCACAAGTTTTCAGTTTGTCCTCTCCAAAATGGGTCTTAAAATCAGAAAAGGGAAAGCAAAAGCAAATTGCTACCACACTACCCTGCGTCGTAAGCAACCCAGTGGTACACAGAAGGTACTTGGCCAGCTCCACTGACAGGAGGAAGATTAAAAGCTCCAAATACCAGGGAAAAGCCAATCTCTTACATCCATTTTAAAGCAAGCAGCTTGATTTTACAGAACAGTAGCTTGTAGCTCTCATGGTTGTGAAGAGGCAGCATTATAAACCCAGGCCACATGCCTAGGCACCCAGTTTCGTGCTACTATTTTTGAAAGTTGTATTATAGATCTGCTTATTTTGACTCTTCATTTGGCTTTTACCACTGTCCTCATTGCAAGGTTTCAAGAACTTCCAGATGTACATATTAACAGCGCTGGCAGCTTTCCTAGAGAAAAACAAATCTCATATTTGAGTTGTGCTTGGCAACATCTAACTTTTAGAAGTGTACATCTACACTGCCTGTCATAAAGATGGAAAGCCACCTTGGGCCCAAACTCTTCATTCCCCCAGAGAGAATTACAGATATGAAAAAAGAAAATCAAAAGGCTTTGCGAATCCTCTGTGGTACACTGAGCCTGTAAAACTAAACCCATTTTATTTCATCATATTCAAATCCCCACAGTTCCAGTGAAATTTAATTATACCTTCACTTTGCATAATTAAACAGTCATTGCATGGCTTTCTAAAGCATATAAAATGACTGATGAGTGTAGTGGCAAAGTACTAAGTGGTTTAGGAGGCTACAGGTATGTCTAGACAGCAGCTAGCTTGCATTAAAAAAAAAAAAAAAGAAAAAAAGAAGATACACTATTTTGTTTGCCCAGTGGGATTAAGTAGCTCTCTACATATGTCATGTTTTTGCAGCTCAACTATTTCTGGTATTTTATCTACCCAATTTACAGCTAGCTCAAGTAATTACATCATGTAGACTAGATATATCCAAAATCCTGCTGATTATCAGATGGGACTCAAGATCTTAGCCACAAAGGAGCTTTAAAAAGGTTCATAGTTTGGTGGAGTTGTAGCTACGGTACCATCAGCTGAACCCTTCACACTAGTCCATCCCAGTGGGTGAGAAAGAAAACTTTTTCCTGCCTCTGCACTAAAAATACTCTTATTACACAAAGCTCTCCATCTAGCTTTGTGTATGCCCTAGAGGACTTCTTAGATCAAATTCACCATGTTTTGGTAGGTTTCTTCTTCTCTGTTTTTCTATGCCATGCTCATCATTGTGGTTTCCAAGTCATCTATCCTTAATTAATTCCTCTTTCAGAAGAGGTGCTAATGAGCCATGGTATCTCTGACAGCAGAGCATGAAAGCTCTTTATAGCTTTTTTCCTTTTGGAAAATTGATATTTTATAACCAACTAGAATAGGAATCAAACATAATTTGAAGTAGTAACTCTCTTTTTGTTTTCTCTGTCACTCCTTTGTCTTTTCAAAGAGATTGCTGTTCTACCTTTGCTGATAGAACAGTTTCTGAAGCTAAAAGATGCATCTTACAGAATCCTTTATACTGCAGTATAGGTGATAGGGGCTTTTCAGTCACCACATTGATCACAGAATGTAATTAACAATTGTCTGCTTTGAGGATGTATTTTACTCTTCACCTAGTAAGTGAAACATAACAGTTTTTAACTAGTATTCTCAGAAATTCTACAGAAACTCTTCACTAAGCCCACACAGTCCTATCACTTTATATATAAAATTACTCAGATAAAGTGACCGCTAACAACATAAGTTAATTTCATTATCACAATCGTTTTGCTTTTCTTTTTCATTCAGTTGTGTTTTAACAAGTCACGCACAGAATCGCTAAGTCATACATCAGTGGGTTATAAGGTAAGATAGCATTTCTACACACAGTGCTTAACCTAGGAATGTACCTTGTAAGAAAACATTAAAGCAGCATTAGGTAGGACTCCTGTCTGAAAAATATATCAAGCTGTACTTCAAGCAGTGAAACAGGTGTTTTAACTTATTTTATAGGTTTGTATTCAAGGGCAATCCTAATGTGGAATGGTAAAGACTAAAAGGGAAAAAAAAATAATAATATCACAGCTGAACTAATATACACATACCAAGATGTGAAAGTATAAATAACATAAGCGTATGGCATATATATGTGATACTGCTTAGATGATCAGGCAAAGTCAAGCAGCATGCCCCATTTTAGTTTCCAGTCATAAGAAGATGGACCATCTTTTCATATTTTTGAGAAAGCCTAGAATAGTCCTTTTTTTGACAAACTATCATCATACTCCCTAGATGAAGCTTTTTTTACTCAACTTCTATTACTTAGTTTCTAAAAACACACCTTAGTCTGGCTCTACCACTGCTGACTGCATAGAACACAGAAGACACAGACCTGATTCCAGCAATTCTGTGGTTTAGCATTTCCAGAGATCCACATGCAGCTGATGGATGCATATAGGGAAAGGCCACCTAAAGCTTATAGTGTACACATAGATAGAATAACAATACAGGAGAGATCCTGACAGAGAAAAAACAACCTTGAAATTCTAAATGAAACAGGTAAGGCTAATGAAAGACTGATGAAGAAATGGGAGAAAACATAGTTTTGGACAGGGAAGAATGGGAAACAGTAGTACCACATTATGAAAAATTGAAAGTCAGACCATCAGGTTTGGATCACAGCAGAGATTGCTTCTGCTCTGACCCTGGCCACATTTTGGTAAAGGGATACCAGAATCCAATACAGACAGAAGTAGAAATAGCTGGAAAACAATTGCCTAACAGACATACAGAAACATAAAGCTGGATTTAGAAAAACAAGTAACCTACTTTTTCTTAGAAGATCCAGCTTGGGAAGCTGCAGCACTAGGAACATCTTATGACCTTTACAAACCCATTCAGCTGAGGAATCCCTAAATTGCTCTTCTGACACCTGGAGCCAATAGGAGCTTTGGCTGGGACTGGGACACAGACACCCCCTCAGCGCACAGCTGCAGCACTTTCACAGGATTGCCACCTCCACTTGCTTGCTCCAAGAGAGTCAGAGCAAAGTTCATATGCCAACACCTTAGCTGCCCCACCACAAACCTCACACTCAGTGTTTTAATGCAAATCTGCCTGACATCAGTTTCACCTACACTCACTGAACTGGCTGAGGCACAAGTGTATCTTTCTCCTGTGCGAGAGCAAACCACCAGCGATACTAATGTCTTAAAACTTGCCATGGAAAACTTGTTGCCACCAAGGTGTTGAAGTGTTACGTGAATGGAACTAGTGCAAGTGTCTGGAGCAGGACAGCTGAGCACGAGGCTTCTTCTCACCCTCCAGCTTTACAGTATGTGTTCCCCCCTGCCCTGGGTCACTGATCCACCAAGCATGGGGAAGTCATGGCCAGCCATGCCCAGACAGCCATGTCCTACCAAGATTTGCTAACTTGTCTGTACCATAGGCAATACTGTAAACTACAGAAACATTTGCCACGCAGCTTCCTTTTACTCAAGCACCATGCCAGTTTGGGCAGGTTAAAAAGAAAACAGTTACCTGCTGTAGCACTCTAACTTTTGGAAACAAAGCTGTAGCATTCCCTGCAAGTATCAGCACTATAAAATCAGTGATGAACACAAAGGATTTAAAAAAAAAAAAAAAAACAATCCTCACTTACAAATGCACATTGATTTTCAATAAAGCCATTTGCACATTTTTTTCTTTGATTCTAGGTTGACTGTCACCTCTGATTTACAGACAAGATATGTCTATATAATATTATTGCTACTATTACTTTGTAAGTGTTAAGTATTTTTTTAAGCATTCTGCTTCCAACAGTGAGGAAAATAATATGAAAGCAAAAGAAGAGAAGAATGCCATTTGACTTTCCTTTTTTTTCCTAGTAGAATTGCTTGGAAAGCTAAAAGAACACATAACCATATCCAAAAAAGAGGCATTTGTTTTGAAATAGCAACCCAGATCACACTGGCTTTTCACCAGCAATGCTGCTAACAGACCGACCACAGGAAATTAAGAATGGACAGCTCTGGGAAAGCTTTTCATGATTCACATTCTAGGTGAGTGGCAATTTTTTTCTTCCTTTCTCGGCACCTTTCCACTACAAAACATCCACGTACTAGAAGGCTGTCATGCAAGAGCAAGAGGTCATGTGAAGAAATTAAAGTAATACAACTGGCTGATATAGGTCAACCTGGTGACAGCAGACCTTGCAATTCAGGACTGCCTTAATTCAGCTAACAAGTAGGATAGCCCCTGAAAGAGCAATCAGAGGAAAAATGTACAAATAGATACAGGGCAAGGAAGTAGAGAGCACCTTTTTGGTGATGCTGGACACTTCACACACACACCCTTGGAAATACAAAAGGAGGAAACCTTAGAACAAATCCCTTGTCTATTTTTCATCCATATATGGTACCTATGGGATGTGATTTCACTTTCCAAACAGATGTAACTACAGCTGCTTCACTTACAAGATGTCTCCTAATGCTGTTGATGAATAGCCCTACATTTATCACCCAGGGATGCTGAGAAAGGAGTCTGCCTTGCGCTCCAGATTTTAGTAAAAGTGCCTGAAACCATGAAATGCCACAGACAACCACAGACTCGCCTGGGAGTAATGATGCTGCTGTTAAGACTCCTAAATAGTTTGCAGACCCTGTCAAAACAAAAAGCAAGCATACGATTGGAATGGTTAACAACAACAGGAGAATTTTATGCACTGGAGGCAGGTCCTCTTTCAAGGCTGTGTCCTTTTCAGCCACACAGGTCCTCAGCTGTTTCCCAGGAGCTCCCCCAGCAAGGGCTGCGAGCCTGCCTGGCCTGTTTTAGGGCCAGGAATCTTGTACAGTCACCAGTTCTACATTTCACCCATTAGCATCAAAATTTAATATTAAATATTTAGCATCACTGTTTAACAGGGCTAAATGAGATGATCCAGATAATTACACACTTCTCAGCCTGACATGACACTAGGGAAAAAATAATGCAGTGGACAATACAGGATGCAGCTAAAAAAAGCGATGAAAGATGGTTTGATGTCAAACAACATAGTTTTATGGAAAAAAATAGATCTCTTCAAGGAGTTGTTACCTTTCTTAGAAAAATACACATTTCAGTGAGAAGGGTAATAGACTTCTGTAAGGTATTTGATTTGGTAGAGGACTATATAAAGGAGATCAAATGATACGAGATCAACACAGTAAACACTTGATGTATGAAAAATATGCAGTGAGGTTTCAGCTTAGTAATTTGAAGTAACTAATTGTAGTTGAAAAATCATCACAAAGCAGGTGTACTTGTAGGGAGAACCTGCACTTCAGGCATTTCTCCTCGGGACATGAAAGAAAATAGAGACTCCTCATTAAAAAAAGTTGTAGAGAATAAGATTAGGAAGATGGTCAGTAATAAAATATCCCTCATACAGAGCACTCAAGACGTCACAGGCGTTTCAGGACAGACAAATGTACATGTCAAAAAACACAGTCTAAAAACAAAGACAGAAAGTCAAAGTTAAAAAATTCATTTAAAAACGAAACAAAGCAAAACAACCACAACCTAAAACCCCTTTATCCAGGCTCCCTGCACTCACCCCTCTCTGCCTTGGAGCTAGTGATCATGCAGCATGGGGTTGAGTATTGTTCTTGCAGAGTTAAGATTCCTGCCTGGAAGCTTTAAAAAAAAATATAGAAAAAAGTTTCCAGACATTATGTGGAGTTCCCAAGGCTCCAGCTAGATAACTTAAGGTGAAGGGAAAAAACAGAATTCCCCCAGGAGATGCAGAGAGACTAAAAGGGAATGTCACTTGTTCCACAAAGTGCCTCACTGATGACCTTGGATTTCTCTTTTTTCCCAATGCTATGGAAAAGTCGTGGATTGCTGTGGATGTTCCCACATGTTGACTCATCATTTTCATCAAGTGAACTTTAAGTAAGAAATGACAGGTCACAGCCTGAACCCACAAAGTGTCCTTTCTCAGCACATGTTTAAAGTAATACTTTCACAATTAAAGTGTAGCTAAGTATATGTTACTTGCTTCTGATTTTTGTGCTTAAGAATGATGGCTTTGAGCACGTGCTTAAATCAGAGTCAGAAGCCTTCACTTCTTGGCTGAGCAATTAGTGTCAAGTCAGGGAAGGGGAGCATATTTTTGTTGTGTGAACATATGCCCAGAGAGACTAGGACTGAGCCCAAAAATCATCAGATACGGTCCTGAATGTTGCCTGAGGGTAACTTTCAAGTTGTGTCAGCTTGGCCCAGATCTGAAGAAGTAGCTTTGGGCAGAGTAACCTGCCAGCCCCGAGCACCATCCATTATGTCCTCCCTGACACGGAGGAAGAAGGTTAATTTTGGTTCAGACAGCCTGGTAAAATTCAACTCCCTGCTCATATGAAGTGAGCCATTCTTCAAGGCTTGTTTTGAAAGGCTTTTTTTTCTTTTTTTTTAATGGTTAAATAACTATTTGTTTTTGCCTTGTTATCAATCATTGTGGCAAACAGCCAGTGATAACTGAAAAAATCTGATATGTTCAGAAAGGAAGCATACCTGGGGAGAAGGTTATAAACATCCTTCAAAAAAAAGCATCCTCTATGGAAAACTGGTTTTTAATCTTTCCAAACACATATCCCAGGCACATTGGCACTTTGTGAATAAACATTTTAACTGCTTTAATTAAGGCAATACAGCTAAGCCATCACATCCAGCTAAGCTAATGTGACTTCTGCTGAACAATAATGGCAAAACCGTTATTCCGTGAAACTTGGGGGAGGAAGAGTTTTACAAACTATTATTTTCTAGTCTGTCCATCATGGCTCTTGTGCGAGACCAAGTTCATGGTCTCCTCTGTACTGAACCTAGACTAGACCTAGACTGAGCTAGAAAATGTAAGACTACAAATATCCAGTCCTCAGTCTCTGCTAGATCATCACTTTAGAAGACACTTGATATGTTTTATTGTTTTCAGAAGTTGAAGTCTGATATGACCATTCTCTTGTCTGTCCATCCTCCTTTTACAGGCATATAGTAAGCTTAAATGGTTTCAGAAGCAACTGTTTCCTAATTATGGAGAAGGAAATGACAGGACTTTAGGTTTTAGTCTTTGCGGGCAGAGAGCAATGTGCCTTTTAAGTAAACAACAATGGAAGAATAATACTGTGCCTCCTGTATATGGCAATTTTAATCAAAGGATCTTGAATTATTTATGAACATAAAGGACAAAATCCACAAGAGTATGAGCAGAATTGTCCAGCATGGGCAAAAACACCCCTGCAAAAACATTCCTGACAGGCATGGGCAGTGTGTCCTGGAGCCTTCCAACAAAATAAATGTTTGCTTTAGTGAGAAACCAGCACTGCAAAGCTGAGAGGCCAAGACCAAACTTAGAGTCTGAGCATTAAATAAAAGCATAACCATTTTTTAATTTTAATTAAAATAGATTCCAGAGGATTTAAACACACCTTCACAACATCTTCTTCCCAGCATCAGCAGAGGGCTGGAGCAGAAGGAGTACATCAGCCTAGTAGCCTCTAGACTAACTGCAAGACTATAGGGAAGGTACAACATTATATGCATAGGAGGGTCCTCATCAGAGCTAGATTCTGTATTCAAGTAGCCTGCAAAGAGGGACATGGAGGAAATAAGGCTTTCATTTCTTTGAGAGATGCATTCAACAAAACCCTGGATTTCATTACTGACTTTTGTTTAGATACACACACCTTATTAGTTCTGATTTTTATGCTTAAATGAATGATATTTCTTTAGCTGACTTTGTCACAGAGACATAAAAACTGCCTTCTCCATTCAATACTGGGATATTTTTGTAGGTAACTCCCATTAAAGCTATTTTGTACCTTTAGCCTTTAGAAGTACCAAAATCTTTGAATGAATAAATTCCCCAGATATCCTCTGGAGATAAAACCTCTGTCCTCAAAACAATAATAAGCAGAAAAACTGTCTCTCTTTTAAGCTGATCTTAAGATGGAGAAAATGTGAAATGTGGAGAAAATTAAATTATAAATCTCAACAGCTTTTAAGGGACTTACAGTGGAGAAGAGATTCTCTTGACCTGAGGCACAATAACAGGCAAGATTGGAATCCTCTTGGACAGGTCTGCGCTGGCTCAAGGCACTTTGTGTGCACACAAAATTGTATTTCATACCCTCTGGCCGTGGAGCTGGGGCCTGGCTGTGCCCATTGGGGTAAGAGGGAAGGAGAGGACTGGAGATGGGAGGGAGAGGACTCAGCCTGGGAGACCAAGTTAACTGCTCTCCCACCACAGAGCGATGAAAGGGCTTGGGGACGGGCACCGGGAGGTCCCTGCTCACAGCTGCCACTCTCAGCCACCCCCTAGCACAGGCAAGGGAAGCACAAAACCACGAAGGAAAACAGCTGTCCCAGGCAATGGCTTTTTTCATCTACACTGAGGATGAACTTCTGGACAGATGTCCCTGCACATGCACACACTGAGCTGCAAGAGGAGCTGGGTCCTGCAAAATCACTGGCTGCACAGACGCTCCCTGGCTGCAATCCTACCCGCACCCCCAGCAAATGCAGGAGGCGCAGAGCAAGCCCCTGCCTTGGGTCTACCTCAGCATGCAGTACCTACCCCTATCTGAGTGCTTTACCCCTCTGTACCACCATACCATTTGAGTGGTTTCAAACACTCCTGGAGTTAGCCCAGACAAGCCCTCCCTGCCTACAGCATCGCAGTTATTTGTGCTCAGGTGCCCTACTCTTGGATTAGCTTAAACAAGTTTACGTGAACTACAGTTGCACCTTTGAACTTCGGTGCAGGTATAAGAAATGAGCTGAGGTGACCTGTGCAGCCAAAGCACCCTGGTGCTGCTGGCAACATCGCTGGGACAGCTGTCTTCTGCAGCACACACGTCCCTGGAGAGCTGCCTTTGTCCCCCCTCTTTCTGACCTGAATCTCTTGTGTCGTACCTCCTGGGGCACAGCAGAGAAACCTGGCCAGATGTTTCAATTTCCTCATATTCACAGCTTTGATTGCATTAGACTAGACAGGATTTCTCCACTGGCACTACCCAAGGGTAATGTGAAATGAGTTATGAACATTATCCACTCTGCAGTGTACATATCTGATGCTGCGAAAGCCTTAATAGGGTCAAGTGGAATTTCATGCTTGAAGAATCTCATATGCTTGGACATGACCCAACTTCAGAAAATGAGTTGGGTGTATGTCTGTACAAAGGCCTTGGAGATGTAGTTCCTGGTAGAAAGCAACTGCTGGATGAGGAAGCCCAGCATGATCTGTCCTGAAGGGCAGCCCTGCATGGGGAGGCAGCTATCTGTCATTTAGAATATAAACTGTTTAGTGCATTAAATAGCTCTTACTCTTTTTGAAAGAATGATGCTAGCAGCCTTGTACAAGTGTTTCATTTCTTCATTGAAACAGATAACCTGATCTACAAAGGAAGGAAAAAAATTACAAAGTTTAGCTTTTGAGCAAGTGGTAGCCATGACTCAGCTCTTCACATGATCTCAACATTTTAGATACTTAACAGAGAGCAGAGGACACACCACCTCTTCCTAAATCAAAAGCTGAAGGTTTTGATAAAATCCTCTAAATTGTTCAGTGAGTCACAGCATCAGTGAAGCCTCACTCCTGCACGTGGCTCTTCCCAAGGTGAGTGCCTGCAGGCAGCTCCAGTGTCTAATCTGGTTTAACAGAGCACTGCCCTCACTGGTGTATCAGGAGGATTTTCAGATGCCCTATTTACACATGTCAGGACTTGATGCCTTTGAAATGTCCACCCTCAGTCAAACCAGACTGACACTGACTGAACCCAACAGATCTAGAAGTGACAGGGACAGAGGAGAGGGAGAACAGTCAGACAGAAAGAGCAACCGCATAATGTCTCATTTTCTTGAGAAATCAGGCTAAAAATCGTTAGCTAATTAAGATGATCATTTTTGCAGTCGAAACACAATATGTTTTTATTGACTGCTATATGCATAATCAATAATAATATTTAGCATTGCTGTGGTGCTTTTCACATGCAGCATGCACTGATTTAATCACTGACCAAGCAGTACTGAGGATGAAATTCTGATGCCTGCACAGTTTTTACAGAACAAGGGAGACTTGCCTGGCAAAGCCTGGACTGGGGGGAGTCAACGTGTAGCGCAGACTTGTCACAAAAGAATGGGTGATTTTCTTAAGATAAAATATTTTTATTTTCTTTTAAGCACAATAGTTCACCCAATATGCACTCCTTTACATCTCCATGCCAAAGATTTGGACCAAGCCAGCTCAATCAGCTACACTTATTAACTTTGCTTTGTATAAATCTGTGGATTTAACAACAGAGGAACTTTGGGAGCAGGCGTCCAGCAATCCATTTACTGCTGGCAGAGGCTGGTTACCACATGCTTCAAAGTAAAGTACAAGAAAGCCTTCATAGACTTATGGGGAATAGCCTGTTCAGAGAAAAAGACCTAATTAGTTAGAAGATGGCTTGTACCCTGAAGCACAGGAGACATTCGAAGGTAATTAAATATAAAGAAAATTAGCATGTAGTTCATGAACCACACAAGCAAGACAAAACAGTGCCTGGTAGCACTGAAAAGAACTATTCTGGTCACACGGAAATTAATACTTTTGTTATTAATGTGACCTTTTCTTCAGTCCCAATTTAAGTTTGCAAGAAAAGGAGAAGGAAGTATGAGAATTCAGGAGCAACTGCAAGAGACTCCGAGACTCACCCGTGACAAACACGAAGTGAGAAGGAGGCAGAAATAGCAACAGCTGCTCAGCCCCGTCCAGGCACCTGGTGGGGCTGGACGTGGCGCACAGTCACTGCGTCTGCTCCTGCCCAAATCCCATGGGAAACACACCAAACAGAGCACCAGATGGTTTCCACTTTCAGGAAAAAGGTGGAAAGGACTCCAAACAGTAGCTGAAGTTATTCAGGAAAAAAAAAAAGGCAAAAAAAACAAACCACAACAAATGAATGTGTTACAAAGGAGGGCATCAGCTAGGAAACATGCCAGACAGGCTGGATGGGTGAAGGGAAGGGCAAGGACAGATGTAAAGAAAAGTAGCTGAAATGTGAATTTCTTACTGCAATCCAGTAACGTCTTACTCAGAAGTCAGGATGAAGAGGCTTAGAAAGAGCCAAAGACATGCAGGAGCCTGACAAGCAAATTAAAAGGAAGCACTGAAAGGATGAAAGACAGGTAAAATGATCTTGACAGTATAATACAAGAGGTAAAGTGTGTGTGATACGGATAATGATGGCATCTCAAGTGCAAATACATACTTCTCCCCACCAAACTACAAGTATGAAGAATTAGAGAGCAGCATCAGTCCCTACAAAAGCATATGCAGAGTAAATTCAAAGCTGTATTAAAGACTGCAGTGTTTGCTAGCAGCTTCCAGTGAACGTCAAGTTGCTGGTTTCTCTCCAAGCCATGCTACATTCTGCAAGGATGGGGTGCTTGTTTGGGAAGGGGGGGGGTGGGGTTGTATCTTCCCCCCTCCCCACAAGCTGCAGGTATCTTTCCTTGGGCTATAATGTCTCACCCCAAATGTCCCTGGGTAAAGGCTTTTTTCTCTCTTCTCCGTATCAGGCCTTCGCCAGAGGACCTTGCACTTCATGCTATGAAATTCACCCCACTTTGATACTTCAGCGTGCATGGTGACCTGTTTCTGCCCACATAACAGTCTAATCCTTCTCTCTGTTGAGAGTGCCTCCTAATTTTTCTCATTGTATCTGCCCATGAACATTGATTTTTTTCAGTCCTGCTATTATTTTTCAAACTGTAATCAGTTTTCCCTTGAGAGTCCATGGGAAATATATCCTCCTACTCTCACCTCTCCTGTTCTTCTTTGTAATTAAACTTTTATGTTTTAATTCCTTGGTATTGCTTACAGCCCTAATTTGTGATTTCAGACCCTTCTTCCACATGAGCAGTTCTCTGGCATTTTGCCTCCACAAGGCATGGCCCCAATGTCCCAGAGAAGCCCCGTGACCCCTGGGCACAGTAATCTCTGCCAACTGACCAGCCTTCATGCTTCAGTGGAAAGTCCTGAAACTTTGGGGGAGGAATGGAGGTGAATTTCAGAATCTCAGTATTTTCCACAGGAACACAATTCCAACATCAGTTCCATTTTTATAATTTATAAACAGAGCAATAAAACCTGGGGAGTGCTGGGGAGGCAGAGTGGGATGATTACCTCACCAGACCTGGCAGAAGGCTGTGCTCCCACCCCTAGTATCCAATACAACAGAAGCACACTCGGCTAATTCCCACTGGCAGCTACTGTTGCAGCTTCTGGTTCTAGTGGCAACACAAGGCAGCTAACACCCTTTTAAATGCCTGGGAGATTCATGTGAAAAGAAATATGGGCATCTAACTGGAAAAAAACACTTCAGAGCTATAAATCCCAAGTTAAATTAGGAAAGAATTTCTCACGCAGTACTGCAGGCAAAGAAAAAAGTGAATATATGTATAAATGGTGACAAGCTGCATGTTACAGCCACATCTGTGAGCAGGATACCTTTTGTCTTTAATAAATATACATAGCTTTTTATATATGTCAATGCAGACATAAAAAGCAATCAATAATACTGCTCAAACAGTAGATAGCAAGCCTGAATGAGTAATTTTATCAGGACTTTATCAAACTATAAACATAAAAGCCACAATGTTGTCTTAAAAAAGCTGTTCATGGCCAGTATAAATTAGGAAAGACATGGCTAGCCAAGGCATTACAAGTGTATAAAAAGGCAGAATCCACCTTAGGTATTAAAAGACCACCACAATCATTAGCCTGTTATTCAGACTATCTGTTGTAAATGCTTATTTATTTGCACTGTCTGCAGGGAGCCAAGATTTAGCAGCCTTTGCTTACAACTCATCGCTGTTCCTTCCTGCAGGTTTGGACGCAGACCTCACACTTGTTTCCTATATCAGCTGGCACGAAAGTCTGAAGTAGATGGTTCAAAGGCAGCCTAGCCTGGAACCTTAACAAGAGCTGACTTCAGCTGGTGGTCAGCTCATCCCTCTCCACCACAGCCAGTCACTGATATTTTCTATCCCAAGGTGGGGTGCCCAGAATAAGAGTTACAAAAATCTCATTTATTCAGAGCTGCAAGACTGGCGACAATGGGGTTATCATAGACATAGACCCTACGCTCCCTGTCTCATGTAGCTTCACCCCAGATCAAGCCTGTTCCTGTCCTTCTTGCTCTTGGGGCAGAGTGTCAGCTCTCCAGCCCATGGCTTTAGCTAGGTGACTCAGGCAGGCTGGGGGACCGGTGGAAAGCCTTACAGCTTCCTTCACCAACTGCTCACTGGGCAAAGAAAAATTCTGCTTCTACTTCCTTACTAACCCAAAAAAACAGTTTATATCAGTTTACATTTCCAAGGCTATCATGGCAAGGAAAAGTGCCAGAAAGTTACTTTTTTTTTAAATGAAAGCCTACTTTACATGTTTAGCTCCTCCAAACAAATGCATCCTAAACCATGTTTTGAGAGGTCCAAAGTCTAGCTCTGCACAAGTGAGAGAAAAACTCAGGGCCTAAATCTTCTTGAAGTGCATGTTGAGTGTCTGTGATTCCCAGTGGAAACGAGCCATAACACACGTCAATCTAATTTTGGAAGCAAAATGTCCAACCGGATGGTGTATTGCTAATTTTTCCTCCTTCCTTGAGATTCTCCACAAACCCTGTCATTGCCTCTGTCTCTTCATGTCTGCAGCCATCAGAAGTGCTGACTCTTGTACATTTAGCATTTGGGTGAGCTTGACAAGAGCCAGCACTTCCAATCGATGCCAGTGCTGCTGAAGGAGATCTTGATGAGATTTACAAAGTACAGGAGTTTGTGCCTTTCTTTCCTCTCCCTCTCCACCTCCTTCACTGTGTCTCTGCAAAACATCCCAAGCCATTGTTTTCTGTTTCTGTCTCGATGTCATTAACCTGATTAGCCACAGGAAACAAAGAAATCGAGATAGTGTTTAATATGCTGAACTTCCAGAATGACTTGCTGCAGCTTTTGTCTGTACACAACAAGAGGATGCCATAGAGAAAAGAAAAACTGAAGGTTTATCTAAATTAATCTCTGGGAATCAGAAATAAGAAACAAAGATAAACACTCATTAGAAAGCTGTATTAATTTCTGCGCTGCTTTTTTTTTTTTTACTTTTGAGAAAAAAAAGTATTTATAGTGTGCTAAACATTGCAGATTTAAAATTTCAGCATTATGCAAACCTATAGTTACATAGCACAGATATTAAAATATTAACACCTTGTGTTTGTGGGGTTTTTTTAAGGAGCTGGACATCACTCTTTTAGCATGTATTTGTCTGGTTTATCAAGTTTAACAATTGCAGTGTGTCTCTGGACTATAGGGCTAATATAATTAAATCCTATTAACACATCAGGAATAAAATCCTTTAATAGGCACATGAGGCTTTGAGAGGCAGCTCATTCCTGAGCAGATTTAATATCCTTAAATTAAGCAAGTGTGAATGGGAGAATGAATCTTATTAAAAACTTAAATCTGATTATATTTGAAAATTATTGGTTTCTTAATGTAATAAATTATCCAATACAGACTAGAACAAATAATATATCCTAGCTTCACATAACTCCATTCTATAACAAGTGACAAACGAAATTAAGAATGACTGTGGGGCAAAAAGGAAGGTCTTT
Source organism: Ceryle rudis (assembly GCA_033439905.1). NCBI lineage: Eukaryota > Metazoa > Chordata > Aves > Coraciiformes > Cerylidae > Ceryle > Ceryle rudis. The sequence goes on from JAAGNO010011618.1 coordinate 15,325, forward strand.
TTATAAAAGTCATTTTGCATAATGAAATACTTAAATCATCTTAACAAACACTGGGGGAGGGGATGGAAGATATATGTGCAGATGAGAGCATTAGAACAGGACTCATTTTTCCTCTTCAAAAACGGAATGCAGAGACAGTCGGATCGGGGTTTTTTTCCCTCTAAAAATGCCATTCTGACAAATTTGTTGTAAATTTTGAAAAGAAAAGCTGAGGCTTATGTTGGTGGGAGCTGATTCCTTTTCCAGAAGGCTAATGCAAATGTAAACCATCTGCCACACATTCTGCTGATAAAGCTGTACTTCCGAACAATGGACCAACAGCACTGGAATACTAAAACATTAGCAAAAAGTTTTGAAAGATATTATAACTTTCAGAAAATAGGGGTATTTTTACTGTCCTTTCATGCAAAGAGAAATTATAGAGTTACATAGATGTATATATATACGTATATACTCTCATATGTAACATATACAGAGCATAAATCAGGAATACTGAGGAAGAGGTAAGGGTGTCTGATAATAAGTCCCTATGCTAAGGTATAAGTCACATTAAATCACTTAAGTAAAAAGAAATACCTCAAAGCTTATAAATAGCATTGCTACTTCAAATGAAAATGAGATTACCATTAACTGTTGACTACTGAGTATGTTTAGGTCTCTTCCTTTTGACATTGGGTCAGTGGAAAGCGTTAGCAAGTACCAGACAACCAAGCAGCAGTCTGAGGTCCTTAATCAGGACAGTGGACACCATCCAAGTCCCAGTGAATCAGATGGAAAGCCCCAGAGGATTTTTCATCTGGTCCTATGTGACACATTTATGGATGATAGCACTGGGGACCAGAAAACTTTACTTCCAAATCAGGTTAACCAAAATAAATTTCTGTGAATGCATGTAAACAAAAGTAGTTCATCTGAAGAAAACTAGAGAAAAAAAATGTTTTTATGGTGATAAAAATCTACACAACTGATTAAATAACTTGTCCCAAAACAGTTTCTTAAACTACCTTGATGTTGGTAGGCACCTCTGTAAGAGTCTGTAAGGGAAAAGTTTGTGTTATTTCTATTGCTTAATGCTGCAGCCTAAAAGTGTTCCCCTATTTCACCACTGGAAAATACTATGAGTGCATTCCAAGCTTAGCATGGGTCACCACGTATATATCCACCACCACCACAGATCTGGGCATAATGTAACGTGCTCTTAAAATACTAATGATTTAACCAGAATACTTCAATATCCACTAATTCCCCCAACTGTATGAATTTTTCAGGCACCAAGCTGGGGATGGGAAGAAAAAAATATATAATCACAAGTTAAAATTTCTCTACAATGCAACACCAGTAATGCAAGAACTTCTTTTAACATACCTGCCTAGCAGAGCTGATGCTGTTTCAAACTGTCAGAAGGCAGCAGTAAAAGGAAGCCTCAATAACCCAAGTCTCAGAGATAGTTACATGATTCTGCAAGATCACCTTCCATAATTTTAAGGTCTCTTTAGGTAAAAAGTGTAATTTAAATGCAGAACACAGATAGAATTGTGACTTCTTTAATAGTACTTGTTTTGCTTTTCCTCAAAATTCAGGTTAAAAAAAAAAAAAGTCACAATTTGCCTTTCTGCAATTACTGCCTCAAATTGTATGGGTTTTTTTAGATTACCAGCGATTTCCCACCATTGTCTTTTATTTATTTAAGTAAAATAGCAGGTACATGTGTGTTCAATAAACAAAATAGATTATTACAGAATAAACAAAGTAACTTTCCCCCACAACCACCTTTGGTTGCCAATATTCATTTCTCTTTAAATCTGGGGCAAAAAAACCCCAAGAGTTCTGGTTGTTTCTTAGATGGATGACAGATTTTGTTCTAATTAATCTAGAGCACTGTGTATAGAAACGACTGCAAAAGCAAACATGTCTATTAACAAAAAGCAGTGATTACTGCTTGGCATTTAGCCAGTAACTCTACATAAGCAATGAATTGATGCCTGCAACTGTCTCAGTGCCATATGGGTTCTGCTGTAGCAATGAATTGGATCCAACGCAAGGTTAAGATGTGTCAAATTTAACTGGGGTTTAATTGATACTGGTAAAGAGGCTCTAAATAAAGAAACAGTGTGTGTGCTATTAGAAACAGGATGCATGTCAGCCTACATCCCCCAGCTTGTTGGCAAGAAAACTATGTTGATATCTCCAATGTATTTTCCAAATTCCTTTTTTTTCTTTTTTCTTTTTTTTTTTTTTTTTGTAAAAAGAAAAGAAAGAGAAAGAGACAACAAAAACTTTACGTTAACAGATTTACTAGCACTTAATTGGAATTGAAAGACAGAACACTAATCATGTATACAGTGTTACTGCCCTCATACGTTTCTGTTTTTTACGTCCTAACAAATCTCTTTTCACAGCAATGCCAGTCATTTTGTCTGACTGAAAATCCAAGCTACCATTTCTATTCACTTATGAAGGAAATATCCCTAAACTACATGAGTGACAAGAGTGCACAGCTTAATATTCAAGAGCCAGAAATGGTAAAGCTACCTCCAAGAAAGATTAACTTTTCTTGAACAGCAACAAAATAGTGTATGACCCCTAACCAGCCTCAGAAGTTATTCATTGTGTATGATTGTTATTTCTGTTCCACTGACAGCTTTGGTGCAATGAGCCTTTTATACAAAGTGACATGTACTTAGAGTGTAAAGACCTGAATTGCTCTGTGGGAGTGGATTAGCGCCCAGCCTGGGAAGCAAAGAGCTACAGAGAGTTATTCTCATCCCTTTTGTGCTTGAAGTGAGTCAACAGCAATGGGGTGCTGCAAACATCAGTGCTTGGCCTCTCAGCCCAAGTCCACAAGCCTTACTGGCTCCCACTCTGTAAAGGACCCTGCTCCCTCTGTGCCACCAAACCTCAATGCAAGTGTCAGCAATGTCCAAAAGAAACCCAGTATTGGTTACCTGCCAAGCGCCTTCCAGCCAGCTCCAAAAATGCTGCAACATCCAGACCCTCCTCTCCTGTCCTGGCCCAAACCATGTCATGCCTGATCTTCTAAAGTGCTACTGTCCTCATTGGCAAATGCTGATATTCAAAATAACAGCCTCCCTCTGCAGACCTCAGGTGAGCAAATGGGGATAGAGTAACATAGAAAGAGGAATGGAAACCACTTTCAGTTTGCAACTTTCCCCAGCAAGGAAGATGTCAACACTCTTGAGTTTTTCACAGTTCTCAACATTAACTAAATTCTCTGAAAATAAAAATGACTGGCCCTTATTCTTCAGTTCTCACAGGATCAGACCCAAAGATACTGCCTATAAATACCTGATGTAAATACCTGATGGGAGGGGCAAGACAACAGAGCTAAACTCTTCTTAATGGTGCCTTGTGGAAAGATTAGCAGCAACAGGCACGAGTTAAAATACACAGAATTTCACTTAAACATAAGAAAAAAATATTTTTACAGTGGAAGTGATCAAACACGGGAAAAGGTTGACCAAAGGAGTTGTGGAGTCTCCACCCCCAGAGATCTTCAAAACCCAGCTGGCCACAGCCTGGAGCAACCTGCTGTAGCTGGCCCTGCTCTGACCAGCGGGTTGACCTGGATGGTCTCCAGACATCCTCTCCCATCTCAACCACTCTGTGACTTGGTGTTTCTCTAAATTAGCATCATTTTGACACTAAGCCAAATCTCACATTTCATGATACGAAAAAATACTGATAAAGAAAGCAGGTAGGTAAAAATATGGAACTGGGGTATTTTTTAAGACTCCCTGTCTTCCACTTGTTACATTTCCAAAGATATACTGCTTCCTTCTAACTGTTCCTCATGCTCAAGTGGCAGCAGCCCATAAATATCTGTAGTTTCCTTAAAACTGCTTTGATTTACCTCCTTCAGAAAGAAAAAAGAAAGATACCACCCATGCTGAGACCTTGCTAAACCTATGCTGGCTCCATCCATCTTTCATATTTTAAATCTTGGTTTGGAATTAGGTCACCTCTTTATATCATATTTGAGCAATGCCTGGTATAGTGAAGTCCACATTGAAAGCCAGGATTTCTAGGTGTATCTCTACTAGCAGTAATAATTACTTTATTCTGAGAACAACCTCGATATGTGAAAGTCCTCAACAGTCTCTTTGCTTCTTTCTCCCAGACCAGTATATTTCAAGGTAGTGTTTATGACTAGTTTGGCATTTACACATCAAATGGTATTGAGCTTTTATTTGATAGCCTTTAGTCTCTTTACCTTGACATTGAATTCTTGTGGCTATTCTGACAACTCCTTATCATAATGTTTTATTGTGCAACACAGTTATTTTTTATAACATTTTAATGTGATTTTAGTACCTTTTGCCAGTAGTAGAAAGTGTTTTCTAGTAATTGAAATTATTTCTTTTCACTTTGCTTTGCTGGCAATGTTCTAATCCCATAGGTAGCTTACTGCATTGTTTTAAACCCTGCAGGGAGTAATGACTGTGTGACATTCAGCAAAGGAACCATTTACAGTAAAAGGACATTGTTTCATTTCTTACATTAAGAAATAAAGACCAAATAAATAAATAAATAAATAAATAAATAAATTACCAAGACAGGGAAATAGAGTAAAACCAACTATATCTCTACAGCTAATCTTTGATATTTGTCAGAAAGACCTAACAGGTCTGTTGTTCTCTGTATGCAGTGAAATCAATACTATTCTACAAATAAACCTCTGACATAGAAGAAAAAGTTGTCCGTTGCTTATTAATGCCCAGTAATATTATATGCTATATATATATCAAGCAAAATGCAAACCCCAGTCTCATGCAGCAAGGAACACGACAAAAGAATTATTTACTACTGCATCTTTAATGCCCCACTGACTGGCTTGCCTGAGAGGTAGGAGCTTGATTTTCTTCCTCTCTGTCCTTTCAAACGATGCATGTGTCTGAGAGACAAGATTGCCATGTTGCTGCCAATTCTCTAATACACAGTCTTGTACACTGGAAATCAGTATGGAACACTGCACTCACATCTCCCCTAACTTTTTACAGCCTTTAAATTGCCAGTCTTCTGACTACATTTCTTCAAACAATATTGCCATCTGACTGATATCAATCAAACGTATTGCCCTTTGATGTCAGAACTCACAGAGTCATCCCACTTGACTGAATTTTGATTACCTCTGTATTCAGAAAAGTAATGTGTTGTTCTTCAAAAAATAAAAAAGCGTAGCCATTGCGCATATTTAATAAAAGGACTATTGGCTCCTGTATTAGGAAAATAATGCCAAAACCATTAACATTGAGATTCCTACTTTGCGTGCATGCTTTGCTTCCTGAGTGAAGGTGAATTTTTTATAGTGTAATATGGAATGGAGAATAAACATTTAGAGATTTAACCTCTAATATCAGGTTTTCTTCCCTGATTTCCTACAATACCAGTACAGAAGGGAACGTGCACCCTGTTATGATGTCCAGTGCTATTCTATATCTATTACAGCAGGAGAGATGCTACCAGCCAACTTTTTTTTTCTTTTTTTTTTTTTTTTTCTTTTTAACTGGCTGTACATTAAAGCACAATTCAAAGATAAAAGCTTTTACTCAACAGGAAAAAAATATATATATCAGTTTCCCTATTGTTTAAGTCAGATGCCAAACAGTGCACGAGCAGAGACACCAAGGATGGGAATCCAACTAAAAGCTTCAAAACCAGTGATCATGATAACTGCTGCATTTCCATGTGGAAATTGAGACTGGATAGCTTACAATGAAACATCACATAAGAAATGGTCTATGAAACTGTTCTGAAAACTAGATTCATAACCTGGAGGTTCTCTGCTGCTAGGGATTTGGGTTTGGGGGAATTTTTTTTGCATTTATGCTTTTCCTGTGCTTTACTTTAACACCTGCAGTATTCTTTTTCTCTGTGTTCTTCTCTGCTTCAATGCTTGCATACCTTTACCTCAACAAAATAATAGACAACTGCAAAAATTACATCCATTGCTACCACACCCAACTCCATCCCTCCAACGTGCCAGAATGGAGGCAAAAATAGCAGATTTAAGCCGCTAAGTCAGAAGAAGTTTCAGCAGAAATACTTCTGCAAGCAGGTATTTTAAAAGCTCTCCAAACAGATAGAGACATTCACCATCTTTCAGTCTCAGGCTGAGTTAAGTATACGTGGTTCTATTCATGAACAGGACAGAAAATACCAGTTCCAGGACACAAGATCAAAGATAGTCTAAGGATATTGAAAGTAACTGTTTGCAGAGCAGCTAGAGACGAGCAAAAATCACTTTCTCCTTAAATGTTTAAAGGGCTGACAAGACAGGGAAGATTTGCAACCTTAAGAAGGAGGCAACCCAATTCATCATCAGGTGGAAATGATCCCCAAACCTGTGGATAACCAAACAAAAAAAGATTAGTTTCAAAAGATCCCATCTAAGCTATAGGACCTCAGGCAGATAAAATTCTAATCTTTGTAGGGGAAAGCATCTTTTGACAGTAAACTACTAGTTACTAAAAAAAATGAAAAAAAAAAAAAAAAAGAACCAACAACAACCTCCTGCATCTTCCTAAGCTTCCTTTTCAGTCATCTATGTAACTGAGTGGGTTATAACTGTTGTAGACTTGGTTATTGGTCTACCTGTGTTACAGTACCTACATCAGCACAATTCTTAGACTCACTAAATTAGCATTTTTTCTATGGTCCGTGTTTCAGACAGTGTTGACTGTCTTTTGCTTATGTCCCTCATGAAAATTCAAGTCTTTTGCAATGCTTAGCTTTTGCTGCACTCTCACTCCATCACTGTTGCCAATACATAAAGTTCCTTGGCACATCAGGGCAGACAAACTGTTTCTCTGGATGGCTCATTTTTCCAGAAATGACATGTGTCACAAAGCACCTCAGACTCCTTAAACCCTGCATTCATTCCCAGACAGTCAATATATTCTTGTGCCCTTGTATACAACCTTCAGTCCTTGAAAGGAAGAAGAATTAACTTTTATAAAATCAATCCACAGTATTCCTAGCGTAACTGACTGTACTGTCACACCTAAAGCCTCTGCTTCTTCAAACAGCTTCCTCATCCTTGAAGGGGAAAAAAAAAAAAGGATCACACCTACTTTCTTAATTCGCACCCTCAGAATAAGCGTAAGTATTTATGGAGCTAGCAAAACTCTATGCCTTCAGAATTATGTCCTCCTTTTGCTGAAGACAGACACTGAACACTCACAACATCATTTTCCATTTCTGGGCCAGGCAAACAGCCCCAGCCACTCTTCACTGAGTCTGATCAGGCAATGAGACTTGCTTGAGGCTATACATAATTCTTAAAATTGTACTTTGAAGAATGATTTTAACTGAAAAGGGTGGTGGACTGGGTTTGGTTTTTTATTCACTTCAGTCTAAATGGCTTATGGTGACACATATTTCTACTGGTCAGCTAAATGAAAAGATTGGATGTGCCAGACATTAGAGTACATGGGTAGTGCTGATCAGGGAAAAAAAAAAAACAATACCAAACAGATTTACAGCTGTGCGGGTAGTTTATATCTCTGTTAGTCCTCTTTCTTACTCTGCCTTTTCTAAGGCCATTAAAAACTTATTTTGAGTGGTCCTTATGTCACAACTTCTAAAATAATAAGAGAGAAATATCAATATGAGCTTTCTTTGCTGTTCTTGCAGACACAGGCTCCCATTCCACGAGGAAACATTTCCTGCATTCAGTATCCACCACAAACGCTCCACTTACTATCCCAGTTTTATTGCCTGACTGAGCGCATTTAAGCAGAAAGAGCAGGGAAAATACCGGGCACCAAGGTAAAGACCTCAGGAGGGAAGGTGAGTGGAGTTGCCCTTAGGCTCCTCACCAGGGGCTGATGTGTCAGGGCCACCAACGTTGCCCACCAGCCATCACAACCTGCACTGGGGCATGGTCCAGATGCACAGCAAGGGAGGATGCTCACCCAAACCAGGAAACCACAACGACCATTGCATTAGGAAACGGATTTCCACTTGGAAGCGGAAAAGGCTGTAGTGTCAAAAGATCACTGTATTTCTTATTGCCCCAGCTCCTCACTGGCCCAGTCCCTCTCCTGTCATATTCTTTTGTTAATCTAGGATTGCATTTGCCTTTTACCATAAACAAAGAAGAATATGTAGAGAGCTCAAGCATCAAAATCCTTCAATCTATAATCATATGTATGAAGTGCTTAACAGCTAGCACAAATGAGCTCCTGAATGACAGTAGGAAAAGTACAAATGTGACTGAAATGGCATCTACAAAATTAAGACTCAAATCTTTGGCATTTCCTAAAAGCATTGGTTGCAAAAAAAATTGTGCTGGTGGTGTAATAGCATGGGGAACGACCCTCCACCAAGTCACTGACACAAGTCCACTGATGACTGGTAGATTTTGCATCATTTGGAAAAATATAACAACATTAAATAGCTATTATGTTCTGGTCATTCATTTAGAAAGTTGTTAGATGACACCTGTTTTTCAGAAGAAAATGGTACTTAAATAGGGCTCATATCTCTTAATTGTAAGTGATTAATTTTTTAAGGCATGCTCAGTCTCTATATTTTCAAACATATTTCTTCTTTTCCCTCCTGACAACCATAAACGTGTTTTGACATATCTGATGGATACCACTCCATCCTCTGTAGGAATCATGGGATACTTAAAGATATGAAGGCACTTCCAGTATAAGGTCTAAATCATGATTCAGCTTTTCAGCTCTCCTAAAACATCAGTGTCCTACTTCCTTCTTCACCCCAATCTCAACCTCTTAAATAACTGAGTCCAAGTTTCCACACTATATGCATATAAGAGTAATTGCTATTTAAAAGAAGGCAGGGAAATTAAACACAGTATGTCATTTCAGAACAGGGTCGCTGCTCAGATATTAACGACAATTAGTATACACAGTGCTACACAGGCTGTGGAGAGGCTTAATAAGGAGAAAATAAATAAGCTGGCCAGAAGATGCTTTCGACAGTTCAGGAAAAGTATCAAATCCAAAAATTAAATATCTACCTAAAGGCTGCCCATCTATCCACAGAGTGATTAGTACGGGGGTTGGTTGCAACAGCCAGCTCTTTGCTGAAATCTACTGAGTACAGAGAAATACAGAGATAATATTAAAGTTCCTTCTGGTGTTCTTAAGGGAATTAATGGAAAACCAAGGGAATAATTAAATAATATTTTAGTTGGCTGGGATGCCCATTTCAGCAATTTGGAGGACAAAATATTAACTTAAGAAGCTACGTGCAGGAAGTTTCAAAAGTCAAGCCCAAGAGAGGTTACCACCAGGGGATACAATAAAAAAATTAGTTTAGGAAAAATTAGTTTAGCCTGTGATCAAGAGTACTGTATTGTTCTCACCAAGTTTACACAATGCTGGAAAACTGTATGCTGTGCTGCCAGCAAACAGCTTCAATTATATGTTTCTGAAATGGCAGTTCTTGCTTTTGGTGCTCATCTAAAACTGGCTCACTTCTTTTGTACCATGACTCACCATGTTTTGGTGTTCTGGGCCACTTCTTTCCTCCTTAATTTGATGATTCTTGGATGCTCAGTCTTCAAACAACTTATCTTTTAACTGTCACATTAAACACAGCAAAGCAGGACTACTTTTTGGTATTGTCGTTAAGTAGTATTTTTTGAAGCCCTGTCAGAGGGGTTGACCTTCCACTCTCTTGCCTTGAAGCAATGAGTTGTCAGTGAAGTCTATGCTGAGCCTTTTCTCTCTGAATACTTTTCCATCCCTGTATTTTGTCCCTGAAGGTTGCTAACTTCCCAAAAGTCAACAGAGCATCACCTGTTACTGATGGTGCTATAGGCCAATGCATCCAGGTACATTCAACATAATTATACTCCCATGCAAACAGTAAGTGTTTTATTCCACTGCAGGCTTTCACAAACTGTGTAGTTACCAACACCTCACCTCAGTTCTTAGCTGCTGTGACAATTACTCCCAGAAAAACTAAGCATAAAGGCTCAATTTTACCCTTCAGCAATTCAGAACCGATTTTTTATGAACTCCATTAGGAAATATTTGTTTATGGACACGTTCCTCTGGAGCAGAATATCTGTATTTCTCTACTATTGGTTAGGCTTTCCCTTCCCCCCTACCCACTACACCCTCCTCTGAAGGGAAAACAGCACAGACCTGGCACTATTATTTAATTGCAGCTACACAACACTATAATTTTGAGTCTATTATTCCCAATCTGCCAGATATTGTCAAAAAATAGCTTATAAAACAGTGATATACTCAGGCAGTCCAAGTCCTGAAGAGATACGTATTGGCCATTTTAATCAGGAAACTCAGAAAAGTTTCATCCACAAAGTATTTTAGGCTGAAATAAAATACAAAGAACAAACCATAGTGTAGTTGTCTTTGTGACCAATTCTGCACTGCCTTGGCCCATTTCAGGAAAGAAATTATGGATGAGTTCAAAATAAGCACTTGCTTATGTGCTATCCTGAACACCGGCAGTATTTAGGCAGGTTTTATAAATCAGCAGCCTTATGAAGGTTTGGATAATCTATTTTTTTTTTACCTTTCTATTTTTGAATGCATAACACAAGCCCAGTGGTCATTACAAAACATTGCCAAGTGATGAGGACAAATACTGATAGAAGGACTTTACCTGCTTCTCATTCCAGCTATGCAATGTACTCACATCTCATACATACAAAGGAGTTGAATCTCCCATTTCATTCATTATTACACCCCTTATTTTAAGACTTTCTAGATTTTTTGCTTGGAATATGTATTTTACAACAAAGCTTACGCCAAGCTATCCTTTTGACAGCATATGGACCAGCCCAGCAGTTTTGGCAATCTTCATTCCTTGCAGCAGGTTCAGCCTACTCCAGTACTCCTGCACAGGTATGTAAGAGCTTGGAAGGTGGGATGATATATGGCACTGAATCCTGCTATGGAGAGAGGAATATTCTCACTCATGCATGCGCAGTAATGTGCTGCAATCACCAGCAGCTCTTTCTGTTTAAAATTTTACTCTCTTCTCATATCACCTCCAAGAACCAGTACAGTAATAGAGATATCTGCAAAGGAGAGCAAGAGATCCTTACAGATCCTCCTGCCCTGCCATAATTTACTGCCTTTACATCCCATCCTGATGGCTGGTTGCTTCCTTCATCACCACTGTGCTTTTTCCTTTATGACAGAAAACGATGAGGCAAGAGGGAAAGACCTGCAATCATGAAGCAGCCCAGCAATAGCCCAGCTAATAACGTGAAATAAAATGCATTGTGCTTCCATGCTCCTGTGAGAGAAAATGATGAAGCACAAACGCAGCTCTCATCATTCAGCAGTCTGACTTAAGGAAAAAAAAAGAAAAAAAAGAAAAAAAAAAAGGGAATTTATTCCTTCCAAAAGACATTTACGAGTTTCTGCTTCCAAAGGAGTACTGGTGCTCAGATTCAGCATGAAGTTAGGTTCTGAAAGACAAGGAATATCTATGCCATCCTTTGGAGGTTTAAAAGGTTCCTCTTCCAGCAATATACAATATGCCAAAGGACAGTGGCATGATGCAGTGGCCACCATAGCACTAGCTTCAACTTGACATTGACTACACTCCTTGAACTGCAGAACAGTAACATACCTATCCTGAAAGATCCCAGACACTTTACAAAGTAGGGGAAGTAGGTATGCTTGAAATACCTGTGAAATAACAGAGAATTATGGATGAAAAGAACTTTCAGGATTGCCTAGACAAACTCCTTTAATATCCTGAAGTCTTTTGGCCATAGACACCAAGCAGGTCCCTAGACTTTTTAAATGTTTAAGGCATCATTATCAACTTAGTATGCAACTTGGAAAACAAAGAATCTGATCCTTCACCTTATTACTTCAATATAATTAAAGGGACTGCAGCAGAATTAGCCTCACGTAAAACTGGGCTCGTACAGTGCAGAAATCAGTCCTCTGAAAAGCAGCATTCACTATCATCACTTGAATGGCTAGAAAGGAAGAGAATACCATGTATTCACTCTGTTTTGTTTAATATTGGTCATAAATGCTGACAGAGAAGAGTGTATTTCCTGTCAATTACTATTTTTCACTTTATCAAATTCCTGTGTTGATTAGGAAAAAACCCCCTATATTAAAAAAACAAACAAACAAAAAACCCAAACAAAACAAAAACCCCAAACTTCTGCCAATGAAAATCCAATTCCTTACAATGGTGGGGGGAAAAAAGAAAATCTTCATCTAGTAGCATCATTGCTCTGGATGCCATCAGAATAAAGTCATACTGAAAGTTATATATATATAATGTTATCAACAACTCTAGATGATTACATTTACAAAGATTTGAAAAAATCTAATGTACTTTTATGTTGTATTTCTTACATTTTGGTAATTTTTAATAAAAATGGACTAGACTTTATATAATAACTGTGGGGGTGGGCATGCAGTTTACAGGGCATTGCCCTCTACTATAAAAAATAGTTTCTATAAGGGAAAGAAAAAATAGTAGCAAAATAGTTGTAAACACTTGTTTAAAAAGTATATAAAAGCATTTTCAAAACATATAGTTGGTAAATATTTTTTGCTGCTTTTATTGCTCTGAAACATTAAAACTCTTCCTTTTTTCCCTTCAATCTCTTTGATGAAAAAGGAATGTTAAACTTAAATTCTACTTTTCCAGTTCTTTCTAGCTTTATTTTTTATCACCCCAAAGAGTTACAGGTTTCCTCGTTTCCTCTACCCATTTAACAGATGATTGCAATGGTGATTGACACCTAACAGAACAATGAAAGGCAGAGTCTATCAGATATGCACCTTCTCCTTACTCCTCTCTAGAGCCATACAATTGCTTCTGAGAACCCAAAATAAAACCAGCCATCAATAGCAGCTGGTCAGCTTCATCATCTTCAAAAAAACATGGCTATCTCCCAACACTGATGCAACAAGTGCCACAGCTCCCTGATTTCCAGAAGAAAGCAGGAAGTTTCCTTTCCTCTATTTCCTCCTAACTGCTCATGTTTTCACTTGAAAAGGAAGCTAGTAACTCTCATTATCTGTGCTTTCCATAGCCCTCTTATCACTCTCTCTGCACTCTCCCTTTACTTGCATTTAAACTCCTGTATTTCCTTATTTTATTTCCCCACATTGCATTCATTCTACCCAGGCTTTTTACTAAATCAAAAGCTGTCCCACTTGGCTACTAGTCCAGAATCTGATAAAAGATCATCAGGTTAATTAAAACATAGTCATATACTACAGCCCTAGTCACCACAGATCTCCCTCATGCTCATCTGGACTAATTCAGTCAGCATACAACCATGCTATTTATTCTGTGTAAAGGTCTTCCTACTTTTATAAAGGTGCCTTCTAACAAGAAAAATTCAAAGCACCATGTCATCTAGCCTGGAACATGCCTTTTTTTCTCTCAGGGTTAGACCTACAAACCAAGTGACTATCTATGTACAGGAAATAACTCTTACTTTATTTTTCTTACCCTCCTTTTCTCCCATAATAGATTGTAAAATATACCACAACAAAACAGGCATTGTTTTCCACTTCTGGAAGGCCCGCACAGTGAGGAACCCAAAGAACAGGTCAAGACAAGAATTTAGTTACTGAGTGTCTATTTGCTCTGCAGCAAAGCTCAAGACAACAGCAAGACCATCTCTTTCTCCAACGTCTCTCTCCATATAGCTTTAATATAGCATTGTCCTAGTGGAAGCATAAATTCAATATTAGTTTTTGAAACCTGTTGTTTTATCAGATGTTTGACAAGCTTGGAAAAGTACTTATTTCTAAGTCCTGGTTAGTGGCCAGTACTTGAGCTTTGGACTAAGGCTTTAGTGTTAGAGCCATCTAGTGGGAGAAGAGTCACAGAAAGGACAAGTTCTCCATCAGGATCTTTCATCCTATTCAGCTTTCTGCTGTAACATCCGGACACCAGGGCCAATGAAACAATAACCTGCCATGCCAGCATTGCCAACAAAAGAAAACATAACTCTGGGGGGTGCTTTAGAAAGAGCATGGCAAGAAGTCCATGAAATTCAAACAGTTGTTAAGGCTCCCAGTTATCAGGAAAAGAGCCTGTGCCTGAACCAGAGGAAAGCACAGAACTAAAGTAGACAGTTTTGAAGAGGATAAAGGCAGGAAGCACATATTCTGGAATGATTTTATGGATGCAATGCACCTCAGGTTCTGGCTGTTCCACTTTTGTTTGTTCATACTGACCCTGGGAACTACATAAGGAAAATGAAGTAGTAGGGCAAAATGTTTGCATAAGCCCCTCTCATTTGTCTGGGGGCATACACTTCAAATCATATCTTTCTGTCTCTATCAGCAGGACTGCAGTGTGCTGTCTGAATGGTTGGCATACTTGCTCAAAAGACAAATAGACATATGGACCACCCCTTAGAAGAAAAGTCAACCTCAGTGTGCAAGCTAGATATAGAAAAATGAACAATCTCTTAAATCATGCCTTGACAGTTAACTAAGAATAGCGCTTTGCTGTAAATTAAGGCTGCCTTCCACTGTCTCTCCCCATCCCATCGCACACCTATTAATCTACGTTTTTAGCACATCATAGTTTGACGCTTTCTTCAAATTCTCAGGTAAGCATCAGGAAACAAAGAGATGGTCAAATGCTACTGTGAATTACTGGAAATTCACTGTTATACAATATAGGAGCTGCATTTTTAACCAAGTTTGCACCTTTTAATGTTAAGTATCTACATCTTAAAATAAATGCTGCCAGTTTATGATCCATAAGCTGTGGTAGACATCATATTCAAACATATCACAGCTGCAAGCTACGAAGATAAGAACAGTGGGGGTTCAAAACAAACAAAAAAACCCAGAAAACCCCTAAAGCCCAGCAGTGAGACCAGCTTTCATATACTGAAAAGGCACTGAAATAAAGCTATTGTCTATTGTGAAACAGTGGATAGAACCATCCTTTTCTGATAGCACAACTAGCTAAACTAAATCTGGTAATAAGATTAAAGACATGTAGGCTGCTTCTACTCTGAAGGAGGTGCTTATACATTTGTCTTCCCATGTATCAATGATTTATTTGAAGTATCCCAGTTAAGACAGATATCTACTTCAGAGAAACAGGAATCAGACTAAAAAAAAACAGGTACAAAACCAAAACACTTATTTACATAAATTTAAATGGTAGCCAGTAATGCTAGCAAAGCATTTTTTTCCATACCCCTTTTCTGTTTTAAATCTGCTGAGAAACAGAAAAGGATCTCTTACTTGACAATAGAAAAGTATATTTAACATACAGCACCCTAATCTCCATACTTCCCCCCCCCCCAAAATCTGTTAATACTTTGCAAGCTACTGCATATAAAAATGGGACAAAGGCAGGATATCTGGCAGGCCAATCTTTTGATTCAACTTTGCATCTACATATCACTATATACAGAGACTGAGAATAACCGAAGAAAATTATGGTTCAGTAGACAATTAGACATATTTCACAACGGGGATCAGCAGTGGATGTATTTTAGTTCAGTAATCTTAAAGGAGGTTTAGATTTGGGAAGAAACTGTTCTGTCACATCCTCTGTTTTGTTCTTCTCCATGGTAGCTGCAGATTTGTTCTCTTTATCCTTTTTGTGACTCCTTTTGTGCTGGGATTTAAAGAAAATGCCCAAAGTTAAGAGAATACAAAGAAATTAAAGAATAGTTACTCATATACAATGCAGTATATAATGTTCTGAGAAAAAACAATTGGTAGAACTCCTGAAAAGGGTTCCTAACGTTTACTGCATTTCCTGCAGAGATTTATTGTAGATATCTGGAAGTTCAGCAACTACTTTTAAGGGATCCATAACAAGTAAATACACCAAGGCATACGTTTGACTTGCATAATATACCAGAGACTTACACTGATACATTGGTAGAGCAAGAGGGTTAAAAGGAAGGATGTAAAAATAAATAAAATATCTGTGAATAATCAAGAATGTTAATAATTCTGTATGGCCTCTAAGAAAAGACTCCTCATCTGGTGTCAAGTTTCCATTAAAACACATGTGTTTGTCTAGTAAATTATGACTTTTTTTCCCATGGAGAATTATTTGGTGAGAAGTTTTCTACTGTCTGTCCAGCTTCTAGGATATTTATGTTATTTTATTTGTTGTTAACAGTCATCAGAATGTTATTTTAGCTTGAGTTTAACAAAGCATATTCTACGGGAATTAAGGAAGTTGTGTATCTAAGTGGCAGTTCAGTGACTTTAGACTACAGCATTATTATGCAACAATAATTTTCCTTCATTCTTAAATACACAACTGTTTGGAGTATCTGTGGAAGTTACCTGGAAAAAGGGAATGCCACCATTTGCATGGCAGCATATATTTGTATCCACTATGGAATTGTCACTAAAAAAGCTTTTGCTGGATTCTTGCAATCCTTCCTCCTCTTCCAACAGCTCCTAAAACAGAAATTTTCAGACAATGTATTTAATGTCCGAATTTTTTAAGTATGAATGTACTAAGCATGATCAAATCTATGAGACGTGGCACTTTCATTTTTGAAAAACAGAAATGAAAGTCTCTGTATTATTAATGTCTTCTCTTATTTTTCAAGATACTGTCTTCATCAAAAGCTCAGCATGCGACTTAAAATACCCTGTAAAACACAGTGGCTGCTCTAGGGTTCTAGACAACTCTCTACAATAGCATGAAATCTTCATTGCAGAGCTCCTTTGTCATTCATACACATACCTGATCTGCATCATCCTCCACCTCCTTTGTCATGCTGTTTAGCATACCATCAAGCTTTAGCTGCTTTTGCCTTAACTGCTCCAGCAGAGCTTCTCGTGGTTCTGTTCTCAGAAGTGTGACTGGATAGAAGTAGTCTTTTCTTTGGGGAGTTGTACCTTTAATGAAGATTGTACACTAATGAAAAAGGCACTACTAAACACTTCCACATTTGCCTTATTTACAGATCCTCAATTTTACATTATCTCAATACAGAAATCATGCTTTGTTTAGTCATCATTCTTTGCATGCACCTTAAAAAAGGTCTAAGGCTGCTAGTCATATTATCTCCCCACTAACCTTCTCTTATGAATTCTGCAATTCAAATTGCTTTCTGTGAAACCGCTTTGTCCCTGATCTACTTTAAGTACCTGTTGGGATATCCACTTTAAGATCCTCTTGCAGGAAACCATTAACCTGAACCAGTCCATGCTGCGCTTCCTCATTAAGTGCCAGCTTCTGCTCCAGAAGTATCCCCTGATCAACCTTTATCTGATCAAGAAGGCCATTTAGTACCTTCTCCTCATCAGCCTTTTGTCTACCAATATGGTCAGCAATTTCAGCTATTGCTCTATCACAGTTTTCTTCATTTTTCTGAAAAAACAAAACCAAAAACACCACCAAGTTAACAGGAAAGGTAAAGTTATGCCCTCTTTTCTAAGATGTGGTGCATAATTAGCGACATGACCTGAAACGAAACAACTGAAGGATCTAAAAATCAAGAGGTTTCAGTGATAGTTTTACACTCTCATTTCGAGAGCTACCTTCAGAAGACAGTCAGTTTCTTAGAAAGTACGATCATTTTAGAAAGCTACTCATAAGAATAAAGGTTATGCCATCTGGTTCAGATCAGACTGCTCATGCTTCTGTGCACAACCTTGAACAGAATTAGGATATTCAAGTGAAAGTGAAACTTCTACAAGCACTAGAAGCTTTATGCATTTGTAGGGGAAAAGAAGGCAAATAGATATTTTTAGCCATTCCCATTGGAATGAAATTCTCAAAGTGTTCCGTAGGTGTAACGGACACAGGGGCATCCTGAGACTGCAAATGCTTTTAATAGTTAGGATTTTCTTTCTGAAAGTTAGAAAAAATGAGTTTGCCTAGTTCATTACAACAAAACAATAAAGGGGGAAAATGAAGTTTGCAATACAAATTAAAAAAAATTAGAGAAAGAAATTCTCAGATGAGAGGCCAGAACTAGTAGATACCTAAAAGGAATGCTTTCTCCCATAATGTTAATCTGCTTGACCAACAAAGTAATTTGCATCCTCCAGAATGTAACCTGTATTTGATCACTGTGCAAGTCTCCCAGAGACATTACTGGTAGATAAAACTAGAATTACATATACTAGCCAAAAGATACAAAAAGCCCAAATTACAAATTGAAATTAGCTGCATGGGATTAGTCCCGACATCATTCTTTGAAGTTATTTCACTTTGAATTTAAAAGTCTTCCTCTTCAATTAAACTTTATTTCTTCTAATTCCATCTATTTAAGCTGAGTAACACAAGTCTGCTGTGATCAAAAAAACCCACCTTACTTCTAGTCAGAACAAAATTGTGAATTGTCTTCCCCTACAAAGTTTACTGTAAAAGTTTGTGTCGGAATGTTGTGAGACTACAAATGACTACAAGTACCTTTTGTAAACAGTGAAGTTGCTGTTTCTCATCCCTGAGGGACAATAGCTGCTGATTAGTAAAGTCAACTGTCTGAGCAGTTGTAAATTCACCCCATTTATTAGTATCCCGAGACACATTTTTGAGATTACGGAGAAGTTGTTGACAGTGGCCAGTGGATTCTTCCAGCATCATCTTGTTTTCAGCATTTATGATCCCAAGCTCTTGGGAGAAATTATCCAGAGATACAATAAACTTGCTGTGGTTGGAAGTTGTACTACTGACTAGGTCTGTAGTTCTCCTGCAACAACATATTTGTAATAGTTCAGAGATTTTGAAAGGTGGATTTTAATGCATTCTACATTTAGAAATATATTTGAGACCAGAACCAGTGAAGCAGTGTTGTTCTATCAAGCAGGTTAATTACAGTTTTGTTGGTCTATTTATATATCTACAAGTTGCAGCACTGGGAGCAGTATGTTCGTTAAACTGCCTAAAACCAAACCAAACACAAACTAAAAAACAACTCTGACAAGACATCAAGTTATTCAGTCTTCAACTGAATAAAGCTTGCTGCAATTGATGCACTATTATCCTTCAGGCTAAGCCTTTACGGGAGGAAGTGCTGACATCCAGCCATACTGAGGACCATTCATCAGCATACTGATCCCAGACCATGGTCTCTTATCTGCAATACGCTCAAGAGACAATTTTGAGGAAAAGCCTTGTAGAGCTACTTTTTACTCTGGGGAAAGGTGAACTATGATCTACGTTCTGTGGTAGAACTCAGCTCTAGCATACAGGTCCTGTCCAGAAGCATATAAATATGAAGAGCATCTAATTTTGTAGTCCTATTCAGACATAGTTTTATCTTGCATCATTATACACCAAAAGTAATTTGCTCCTTACAGATGAACATTTTCTTGCACAGCAGTGAGGGTAGTCTTCAGGCTTCCATTTTTCACCAGTACATTAGTTAAATTCTTCTGAGTTTCCTGAGCAAACAGGTCAAGTTGGCTTTGCAGAGATGACATTAATTCAGCTGTGCTCTATTAAGAGAAATGTTATATTTCACTGTTATTCTGTACTTTATAACATTCTTAAAGGGTACATGAATTATTTTATTAAAAATGCAGCAAATTAAAGCTTTGTCATTATAAAGCCGAAGGTACAATTTTTGTCTAGAGAAGATAGAGACACTTGGCTTTTGAAGATATATGTAAAGGCATATATATGCTGGACAGGCTCACAGCAAGGGTATTTTATTGTTACCTTCCAACATAAGCTTCTTAAAATAGTTTAACAAAGGCTGAGAAGAATAATGATCATCAAGTTACTGTCCTAACATTTCTTCTGAAGTGTGTACAGCTGCTACAAGGAGTTTAGATCAAAGCAAGCAATCATACTTGGTGTTAGGATTCCTTCCAACTCTAATACCACCTTTGTGTGCGCCAATCTCGTCATTTCCAATTCTTCTTTTAAATTCTCACAATCATTCTGAAGCTGAGCAAAAATACTGTCCGTTTCTTCTTGTAATTTTTTCAGAGTAAGAGAAAGATCTCCAAAGAAGGCATCCATTTCCTTTTTATGACCCTCCATCTTTGAAAAAAAGTTTTATTTAAAGTTAGGTATTTCTCTTTCTACTAGGGAAGAGTATCCAGTTCTTGTTTAAATTATATAGAAACAAAAACTCTATCCCAAGGAAATTGTCAAAGGCACTAATAAAAATATTGTGCCTGAAAGGTGGAAAAATAACACACAGAGCAATCTGAAGTTAGGGACTGGAACCTGGTATGGGCTTTTCCAAACACAAAATTTGGCATGCGAGATAGACAAAATGGGAAGACACAGACAAGAGCAAGAAACAAGAGCTGGTAAGCCACGGATGGGTTGCTGTTTAAGCCTGAAAACCAATAAAAAGCCTCTAAACAAGGGGACTTGATTTTACATAAGTTGCAATTAACGGAAGAAGGAAATTTTTCTGTCAGAGCAACAGGTAACAAAAGAACAGATTTGGTTTTGACAAAAACGCGAAAAAAAAATGAAAAAGCAAGGCTGCAGCTCTATGTAAACATCATGAGATCAACTAAAACTAAAAATTGAAGCAAAAGACTTCTTTATAAAATGTAGTGCTGTCTGCACTTACAGTTAATATTAACAAGATATTCCCCAGGAATCAAAGTGACTAAGGAAAAATGTATATGACAGCAGGAGAAATTGGGAGTAGTAAGACTCATGCTTTAGAAATTTAAACCAACCAACTTAAACAAAAGTCTATATTAAGGATATTATCAAATATTTGCTACATATAGCTTTAAACATCCGTGTTTTACCATTCTTCTGTGGCATTTATGTGAGCAGTTGTGCCAATATAGCTAAAAGTCAAATACACCAAACTCAGAAGTAGAGAAGAAGTTTGAAAGAAAGAGCTAAAGGTAGAACTTATGGGACAGAATAAAGGAAAAAAGCCAAGACCAGAAGTGGAAACACTGACACACTGCAGAAAAACCACCAACGAATTATCTGCAAATTAAATAAAACAGAAGAGCATAAGGTAAGAGAAAAGTTATGAGCATTACCTTGTCAGCTACAGCAGAATATTTCTTCATGTTACTCTGAAACAGACAGTTTAGCCCCAAGATGCTTTCTACCATTGGTGTCAAGCTATTTAATGCTCTTCCTAAGCCAGATGTATGTTCTTCCTAGGAACAGCAGTAAGGAGAAAAAAAAAAAAACAAACCAAAAACAAACAAACAACAAAGAGCATGAGTGTTCTTTCACTTACATTTATAAGAAGCTATCCATATACACATCCACATAATCTGCTTTTACAGTATTTGCTAGGTAGTACATTGCAGCTTGTGGTGGTTGACATGGGGTGAGAAGCGGGGAGGGACATAATCACAGCTAAGTGCTGACTCAGGCAGACAGCATCAGAAAAAATATATTTACAGAACCCCTTTTGACTGAGAATAGTTTTATATATTTAATTTGCATAGAGTATATAAATTTACTAACAATGAATCTCAGCAGCTCAGCTTTACAATCAAGAGATAGATTCTCATGTTGTGTTATTTTTTCAGACATCTGAGAAACTTCAGCAGACACCAATTCTTTAACGGAAGCAAAAGATGCCGATACAACTGATGCAAGAACATTAGCTGCTGAAGAACTGGCAGACATGAGGTCACCTACAAAAGAAATCAAGAAGTGTTAGCAGTTTTTTTAGTAAAAGTTGCCCTGTAATATAGAAATTATTTTTATTGCTTATCAGCTTGTTGCTTCTTACAGCATAGGAAGGCTGTCAATCATCCCAGATACTTTATCATTGATGCAGCTGTAATCAATACATTGCTTAACATAAAGCCTCTTCCACTTATTAAAATGGATCTGCTTTAAGAAACTGTTGCAAAACTTTGAGATGACATACAGATGGAGGATTATACTTACCTATAAAATTTGTGTAATAGGTCAACACCTGTTGCTGCTTCAAACCATTTTCATTAACTGAATCTTGTATTTTGTTGAACAAAGCATTCATTTGTCCTGCAAATGAGTTTTGGACAATAGCATTGTGTTGGTCAACAGCCTTCTTACGGTCCAGTTTTGCATGGAGACCAGATACATCTTTTGTAGTTTCTTCAACTGTACTAAGTAACTACAATTCAGAAAAGTTTTTTAGTCAGTCTTCAAACAAGAAGTCAAGGATATATTATACAGGGAAAAGCAACTGTAGTTATGAGTTAGAGGACAAGTTATGCCCTTGGGAAGACCAGTATTTTCCTTTACATCAAATAACATGACTAAGAACAGTTGTAATGACATTTATAGCCTTAGAACACAGGAAAAGGTTACCTATTAGAGGCCATTTGTTCTGAATTTTAATTAGAAGTGTTAATAAAGGACACGCTCAGTATTGAAGGAATTAAGATGTCATTTATCACAGACCAGTAAGTGAAAAAAGTTCCTGACCACTTGTCTGGTTTTTATGACCAACCTACAGACACATTAAAACTGTACCCTAAAATACAGAGGTCACAGAGCAACAGTTTACATTATTCGCTTGGTGAACATAAATTATCTCTGTAAAGGTTTTTGTTATTTTTCTACCCCAGTTACATGTAACTTACACTTTTGTAGGGACAGACATAAGTTTGTAGTAATGAAAACTACTTATTCTGCAAAACAAATCATCACAATAGGTACTGCAAAGTACTGGAACTCTCATGACAAACTGGCTAGAAGTAAAGGTAGCTCTAGACCAACCAGCATGTTTAGCAGTCAACTGTCAATATTACTACAAAGTCCTGCAATTTTAAGTAGCTTTTCAGCATAGTATAATTTATAGAGACCTAATCCTAGTTTACCATCTTAAGTTTAGGTTTGTTACACTTGCATCATGCTTTAACAACAATAATTTTATCTAACAGCCCATGAAACTCCTAAACATGGGAAGCTACTGTTACAGTTAGGTGCAAGAACTATGACAACCTTGCTAGCTGCGCCGTGAAGTTTTTGTTCTGTGTTTTCCAGAACTGAAACCACATATTCCTCTTCAGCGAGATGAACCTTGGTTTCTTGTAGATCTTTTTGTGTTTCTTCCAGTTCTTTCTCCTTAATTTGCAGATATGTTTTACACTGTTCGAGTTCATTTTTACTAGCTGTGAATAGTTCAGTGATCTAGAGTAGAAGACAAAGATCAATAGGACAACACTGTTTTTTTTTTAAGTTCAACAGTCCTGCTTCAAATTATGCCACAATACCAGAATGCAAGTTGTCATCTATCAATGTTGTTCCTGCCCTAAGGCTGAGAAGTCTTAAACAACAAAAAACCCCACTAAACAAGCCTAAACAGATGGAATGAAGAGTCAGTAAAACTGATTACAGAGAGTACTTACATATTCCAGCAAATTAATATCTGGCATTTCTTTTAAAGAGGAAGCTTCCATTTTATGTGTAATTTGTTAATGAGAGGTCCATCACCTTCTCTCCCCCCCCCTTTTTTTTTTCTCCTGAAAAAGTATCTGTCAACTGAGACAATACCATTTTACAAAAAGCAGCAAAATTAAAAGGAAGTGTTAGACATTAAAGCAGCTTTAAAAAGATATTACATCCTTGCATCCTCTAAATTCATATATATACACATTATATATATTTCAACTTCATAACTTCAACGATTAGAAAGCTTCCACTCGTGACTAATTAGGGAACTGCAAGAACAAAAATCACTGTTCTTTGCTCTGTTTTCATCCTTTCTCCAAAGATTTTTCATTTTTGGCAGATTTAAGCCACAGTTGAAAATGTTACTTACTCTTTTCACTTCTTCCTCCATGATGCCGATTTTGTCAATATACTCTGCAATTTGTTCTTCCTGAACTGTCAGCTTCCCATTAAGTGCTCTTAAGCAAGGAAAAAAACAATCAGGCCAATGAATTAGTCACATAAGAACTGATTTCAAGATTATCTACTGGATTTTATACTACATATTTAGTAAGTTTAAAAACTAAGAATTGATAGCTTCTGTATGAAAAGCAGATAACTTTCACTTAATGCAGAAAGGATTTAAGACAATTTTCAATTGTCACCTGTGTCAACTAGTCCTCTTCCAAAGTGAAGTATATCAAGTTCGCTCTCCTGTATGAGCTTCTACGGAAAGAAAGGCTGTATGGTGTAAATCTGTACCCCAGCTATGCTTATGGTAAGTTCCACATATATATAAAATCCTCAGTGCAAACCTCTTTAAATTTCTACCTGGGTAATAATAATTCCTCAAGAAAAAGTTGACCAGTCAGTTAAAGTCTCTGATTATCTTCAATTTTTCTGGTGTGAAAATTGACCTGAAAGCATTTCAGTATAAGGATAGGTACTAGTATCTGAGATTTTCATTTTATAGAAATATTGAAGACATACTCATAGTTTTCAAGGGAAATATAGACTCCATTTTTTTCTCGTGCAGCAGCAAGGTCTCGCTTCAGACGTTCAATCTCTTCAGTATATTCCTGCATAAAAAATAATTGTATGTATACCTGAAAATTTCTACTTCACTTTCAAGATTTAGCTTAACAGATACTGCACAAAGGTAGCACTCCATGGAAGTTTTACATAGGCACAGGAGCAAAGCACTTCTTCAGTATAGCACCATTTAAATTCATACCATTATATATACAAAGAGCATTGAAACCACCCATTTGTATCATACTTGATTGCATATAATGTTTACAATAGGAATTGTAGCTTCTTTAGTAGCAGTCAGTTACTTCATAATGACTCTTCATACATATTTACTGATAATTTCACTTTAATTCAGGCACTTTCTAGGGAATGAAGTTACCAATGTAGCAAGTCAAGAAAAAAAAAAAGCAGCATCCATTGTCATGTAGTGTCTCTCCTGACTTGTAAACAGGTAATCTATACGGTCACAGTAGCAACAGACCTCTCTATCCAGCTTTAGTCTTAGGAACAGTTTCAGTATCTGAAAAGTGACTAATGCTCTACCAGCAGAGCATCTTAATTTGAAAGCATCAGTTAGTTCAGTGATTCAAATCACCCCAGAAAAGCATTGCTACCAGTTATAGCTTCTTCACAACTTCCCAATTCCTGCATAGCAATAACTAGGTTAACAGAGTCAAATCAAACCTATCATTTGTGAAGATATATGTCTAGCTTACCTTAATAAGAGCTTTTTTTGTTAGCTTCTGATTAACTTCAGGCTTGTTCATTATGTTCTTCGCTCTGTGAGCATATTCCAGTGTACTCAATGTTTCCTGTGATAAACGGATGTAACACTAGGTTAAGCTGAGGAGATAACTCATTTTTGTATCATTAGGCAAAATATATCATCTATTTTAGGAATAGCTTTTCAGACTTAAATTTACCTCAAGATTGATAGATGCAGGTGAAACTGTGGCAATTATTGAAGTTTTTGTTCGTCCTCCAAGAGAGTCTTGAAGGATTCTTGTGAGTTTAGATTCCCTGTATGGAATATGTGGGGCTCTTTCTACTAGGGCAGTAATAACTCTTCCTAGTGTCAGGAGAGACTGGTTGATATTTCCAGCTTCACGAGCTCTTTTGTCAACTGCCCCAGATCGACCAATGTTTTCACTTCCTGCAAGATCAACCTGAAAGACAAAAGGAAGGGCATGCTTCTGTCTCAAATCACCCCGAAGAATGCTTACCCCATAATGCAACACGTGAACTACCTTAGGAGTTGTTCAAGAGACACTGGGGTGATAAATGGGACTGACATTTCTTAGAGTGACATAGTTCATACCACTTCATGAAAAACAATTATTTTTCCCCTTATCAGAAAAAGCCCATTTTAGATACTGAATAAAATGAGATCAGATTATTCTACTTCATTCCTTTACAAATAAAATTTAGTTCAAAAACTTACCAAGTTTAGCTTCCCAATTTTAACAAGTTCTTCTCCATCTACTGTTGTTTCTTTCATATGGATGGTAATCGAAAACACAGAGTGGGAACGGCTGAAAAAGAATTCAGTTTCAGATTGAGATGCCATTAAAGCCAAATGACCAGTTTAGTACATGACACTGCTGCAAGTTATGCATCCATGCTCTTTCTAGTGAATACATTTGGCACGTTAATTGGGACTTGCACATTTTCAAATACACAAAGTTATTCTACCAATTATATTTTTATGTGTATACATATGAACACAATACTTAAAACTGGTGATGAAGCAACTGGAGGACATTTGCCTCATTCAATTCTGGCAAATGTTATCTTATTTCAAGCAAAACCAAGATAAACACTTTGGTTTTGTTTACATTTGTGTGTTCTTAACTCAGACACACTAAGAAAACTGGTCTGTAGATTTTTATTTTTTAGTCAGTATACTAAGAACAGTTGTACAGAATGTGAGATTAAGAAATTCAGTTTTCTGTATTCAGGCTAAGAAAATTGGCAAGTAGCTAAATCCAATACAAAAAATGTAGAACTTCAATTCAGTTTTCACTCAAAACAGTAGTACAGATTAAAATAATTTTATCTTGAGCTTACTCCTTTAATAAATTTTTACCACAAGCAGCTGACACACAGAAAACCATATATGTCAAATTACACCAGTTTAACTATACATACATCAGTTCAGGAAGAATTATCTATCTAAATTCCCTGTAATTTCTGAGTAAATTACTTCTATGTTCTAGCCTGCAGCAGCCAAATACCCATTCCCTTGTACCAGGAGACATATATGGTCTGAATATCTTTAAGTAAGAAACACCCTGTCGTTGTAAATTACTGCAACACTGGATCACTACTTGTTCACAGTAACATACACATCACATCTGCAGTTCAAAAGAATGAAAACTCAGTAATAAACAATGAAATTCTTATGCAAAGTATCTCTACTAGATTCTGCCCATGAGCTGCAATCCCATGAAGTAGCCTGCATTGACATACCAAAAAAAAAACCCCAAAACAACAAAACCAACCAAAAACAACCCCACAAAAAAAAAAACCACCACCAAAGAAACCAAACCAAAAAAAACTCGAACACCAACAAAACCCAAACACAAAACCCCTAAACCTTATTCCCAGCTTCCACAATTCAGTTTGCAAATTTTCAGAAGCTAGGGTTTGCAAAGAGGGTATTGTGTTGACCTATAAAGAAAACCAGATCTTAGCAGTATTTTGAAATTCCAACTTCAGTAACAAATCCTAATATACCATTTTCTACTGCTGGTAAGGAGAAGAAAGGATACTTGGCTCTTACAGCAAGTTTTTATTTAGTAAAGAGGATTGGCAAAAAAATCCAACCACCCATAACAGCTAAAATAAAGATAACCCACCTCTCTAATACAGGTATATCAGCTAAACATCTTCCAAACTTGAAAGGACTACAGCCTTCTTTTTGAAGATGCACAATATCTACTGCAGAGAATATTTATCTTGTGCTAGTACATACCATGTGTTTCAATTACATATATGTCAGACTTCTGTCTTTAATTTAGAAAAATATTGACAAAGTTAACTTTTTAACTTGGAGTTATAATTAGATTTCAACATTCTAGATGCCAGATTAAGAACATTCTGCTACTTATATCTCAGCTAGACTTAGGTGGAATGCCATGGCTACTGTTTCAGCTAGACAGTGCATGTTAACAGTGGATATATTCATAACAAAACATGCAAACTCTAAACAAGAAGGAAAGCTTATGTAAAAACAAAACAAAACAAAACCCCCAAAAAAAAAACACGGGCAGAGAGAAACAGCTTGCCCATTTTTAAGATGAGAAGCAGTCAGATTTTACAATGCCCCTTCATACGCCTATTAGAATCAACCCACAGGATGTAATAAGGAGGAAGTTCTAGCTATGGCTTTCTAACCCACATTTCACAGTCTGAACTGCAATACACACAAGATCATGCCAGGTTTGCACAATCTGAAACATCTTTACCTACTTTGGTAAGATTCTGTTTACTAAAACATGAACAAAAAGCTTCTGTAATAAGGAAGATTTGTACCTGGAATAGGCATTCATGTAAGTAGCTGCAGTTGTTCTTTTTGCTGCACCCCTTTCCAGGATTTGGTAGACTTCATTTTTGTTGTGTACGGTTATTTCTTCCAAGCCTTTAATAATTACACCCCTCTGTCAGAACATAATGCATGCTTATTATACATCTCAACAACCCTGAAAGCCTTAAGATAAACAATTTTTGGAAGACAGCACTAACCTTGTTTCGAGGGTCATCAAACATCTGCAGTCTCTCTCCAACATCAGGAGTAGGGTTCAGAAGATCAAAAAGCTCCTCATTATAGATTTCCAAAAGAGAGACTTTCACTGAAAATTCTGTACCGTTCTCTGTGAGTTTTTCAAATATTTGATGCAGTGTACGGGGTATTATACCTGCTAGCGGATCCTATAAATTGAAGTTAAGTATTTAATACATAAATGTACTGAAAGAGATTTGGAGGTGGGGGTGGAATTTCAGCTAGTCTGATTTGGTATAAGCAAGAATACCTTGGACAAAGATCATATTCTGTATAAAGATCACAAAATCTAAACATGCATTAAAGATGTAAAGTTTTGATTTTCATATAAATTGAGACTACTTGTTAATTTACATGAATTTATGGAAAATTAGCTTCAGGATTTGAAAGGCATCAACTTTAGGTTTCCTTTAGCCTTCTGCAATTTCTAACTTTGAACATAGTACAGACATTGGAGATCTCAGAACTTAAAATATACCTCTTCCCAAGTATATTCCTCATTGGGAGACCGCTCCCCTTCCATTGTGAAGGTCTTACCAGTACCAGTTTGGCCATAACTATAAGAATATATAAAAAAAATTAAATGTAACCAAGAAACTAAAATTCAAATAAAATTTCCTAATAATAATTATTGGCTGACTTACGCAAACACTGTACAGTTGTATCCCATAATAACTTCATCCAAAATGGGACACACAACACTCCGATATACATCGATCTGCTTTGCCTGAGCTCCAAAAACCTGTTGAGGCAAAGACAACATGTCTCATTTATCTGTAATGTATAGCATCACACAGTAGAGTAATTAGACCTTAGGAGAGAAATGTACTTGTTTGCTTCTAGAACTCCCCAACTTTAGAATCAGTTACCATATCAAATGTGTAAGTCTTTCTTGACGTCTTATCTGTCACTCCTCCAGTGCGGACACTAACTTCCTTTCTTGCTTGATCACAGTCTACAACAGCATAGGAGCTTGCTTTACGTTCTGAGGCATTAAAAGGCCTAAAAAGAGAGTTAAGAATATTGGATTGATATAATTGTTAACAAGAACATAAACTGAAAAAGCAATAAAATCACTTAAATTAAGGATCAAGAATAGTATAATTGGGTAAAAGGAAGATAAATCTTTTAAATAATTATTGAACAGATTAAGGTAAGGGGAAACTGCCACAATTTGGCATCTTCCAGACCTTGTTTCTCCTTCCAGACACTATGGTACAATTCAAGTATTTACAGCTTTTAGTGTGTTATACATATGTATTTTTTAACAAGTCCATAAACACTTCTAAGATCATTTAGATGCGCACACAGCTAACTTGCATTGGAAAATGTTGTTAAACATAGGGGAGTGGAAGATTAAACAGACCAAATATTTGCATAAATAAAAGCCTTCAACAAAGGAAAAAGTTATAAATGTATAAGTCAAAGCAACAGTGAATCTAATTAACTTAAAAAAAAATTTTTATTTTTCATTTACACAAGCAACGAAGCCTACATCTCACCCTAGTGACACAACACCCCAAAGAAACAGAAATAGTAACAGACTCTACTAATAGCAACACAGTGGACATATATTCCAGAACCTTTACAACACTGATGCATTTGAACAGAATTTGTAAAGATACTTTAAGACAGACAAAAATATCAGATGGGGGAGTCCACATACCTTTTTACTCTGATTAAGTAAAGCTGATATAATAATTCAGAAAATTGACGGTTCACATTTTGTTTCATTACTAAGTTAATATAAATCTAGGGCACACAATTTTCCTTGAAGGGGCATTTCCAACAGTTTCTCCCCAAAAGCATGGAAATGACCATAAGTCAAAAAATAAAGGCAGGAAATGCTATTTTATTACTCATTTAGTAGTGCTACTCCACTGAATGTCTACACTACCTGTACAGTTGACCTAAACTGTCAACCTGAAAATAGAACTTCTACAACATCAGTATTTAAAAACCTTTAAAAAATTGACAGTAGAGGTACTTCAGATGCTGTCTCTTTCTATTATAAAGAAGAAAAAACCCAACAAATAAAATACACACACAAATAACCCAAAGAAACAAAAACACAACCCACAAAAAGCACACATACAAAACCCCACACACCGCCCCCTCATTAAAAAAAAAAAAAAAAAAAAGCCAACCCACAAAAGCACAGGGTACCTTGAGTTTCCTTACTCTTGTGGCTAACATTTCGTCCTCAACATAGCACTGAGGCCTAAGTGTTAGATTCTACACAGATCATTACACACTTTGGTGCAAGACTGACTGGTGACAGCAGATGATCACTAAAGTCCTGTTCACTGGGGAATTTACAGCTTTGGTTTTGTGACTTTTAAAATATTAGGAGGTTGAACAATTAATATATTCTGTCCTGTAATGATATAACAGTGAAGCAGTCAAATGCAGGAGCCTTACAGTATGATAGCCCAAAACTGTGAGATTAGAGGAACAATTCAGTTAGGCTGGAACAAACATACAGATCATTGCCATGTGCCACTAGACAAGCAGCAAACTTGTACACTGTGGTGACATTTGACCACACATTCATCCTCCTAGGTATGAGATATATTAACACACATATTAACAATGCTAATGCATGCATTTTAAATTTACAAATGCACACATTATCAAAGTATAGTAAATGTGTTGCTTGAAAAAGTTTTAGATAAGCTCAGAAGTATTGGTTTTTCGAAGTAAATCTGGAAGCAAATTAAGGCAATTGCATTTGTCTACCTGTCTGTAAGATAAGGAGACTGTAGCTGATGAAGAAAAAGGGAAGGTGGAACATTTTCTAGCTCAGACATTCTAAAGCTCTATTACAAAAGAAAAGCTGTACAAGAGGCAAGAACAAGGGTGAGCTAGAAAGTTTTTAGGGATCAGAGACTAAATCTTCACATAGGACTTAGTCTATGAGTGGCAACAGAAGCAAAACACTACACCATGGTCAGTCCCGTTGCTGTCATATTGACTGTTGTATTTAATTAATATATATTGCTACTTAGTAAGGCTACTCCAGAACAATTAAGCCTAAGCAGATGAAAATGATTGCTCTTGGGGTGCTCCAAACTCAATTGCTTTTGTAAAATTAGTCTTCTTTTGCAATAACCGTGATTTACATCAACAATTTCACCATTCCCATACTGTTTATTTCCATAGCTTTTTAGTTGTGTTGCAAAAATAAGAGAAAATAGCTTTTAATTTCCATTTTCATTGCGCATCTGTAAAACTAGATCTTCCAAGTCTACGGATATACTGATTGCCAAAGACATTAATAACAATAATGCATATCTGCAGTTCTGGCTCAAAAAACCCCAACCATTTCAACGGTGTTTTTGAACACTACTCTTAACCCACTAGCAATATAGCAGTTTTAACAAGCCACACTTTAAAAACATTTAAAACATCAGTGAGCAAGTCTTTAAAGTCACCTCAAAATTATAAAGAGGGCCTAATTTTATGGTATATGACATTGGTCATATCATACCAAAAAATAAATTCATGTCATCAACCAAGGTAGTTGGTCATTATTACTTAAGGCATTGACCCCCATAACTTTTTGTCTTAATTCCAAGTCTGCATCACTACAGTTCTATCAAAGATACACTAAAGTATATTAGGTACGTATTGGTGGGTGCAGCAAAAGTTTCAATAGATGGCAAATTGTAGTGACTTTCCACAGAAAGTCACAGAAGATTAAAAAAACAAACAAACAAAACCACATCAGTTTTGATTTTTGTTTGTAATACCAGTTATACTAACTCTCATCTAGCTGCTCTTAGCCTTCCTTCATTGCTTCATGCTGGGTGTGAACTGAATCAATCTAGGAAATTGCAAGTTTCTGTCTTTTTAAATTTTAAGAGATCATTCATAGCAGCGTTAATTTTGCTGAAGTGCCGATTATCTCTGCTGGCTACTCGGGTGCTCCACACAGCGCCTACAAACACCTCCGACAGACATCTTAAAAGATCAATAACGAGCGCCGTTTAGATACTCGGCAAGACACCACGCACCTCCCTTTCCCGCAGGCGCACCGTTCAGACCCCCGTCACACGACGGCGGCCCCAGCCGGCCAGGCACGCCAGGCTCTCTTGAAAGACAGCGCACCAAACGCTTCAGAACCAAGTCCCAGAAGGACTTACGAGGAGGGACCTCACCGGCTCCCCACGGACCCTTGCTGCGGGCCGACCTCCAACGCTCGCCCCCCCCGAGCAGGCCGCCGCGCCTACCTGCACCGCACCACCACCTGGATATTCTTGCCCTTCTCCTCCTTCTTAGCACCAGCGCCGCCCTGGAAACTGAGGGAAGCCATGGCGGACCCCGGCGCAAAACCTGCTGGAGGGAGAGAAGCGAAGCGCCAACCGTGTCGCCCCGGGGCGCCTAAGGCTTCAGCCAGCCGCCCGCCTCAGCCGCTGCCGCGCTCCAGTCTAGAGCGCGCCCTCCGCCGCCGACTTTGAACGAAGCACCTCCCCCCGGCTCGGCCAATCAGAAGGAGCCCGCGGGGCACCATGGGACTGATGTTCAAATTTTGGTGGTGACGCAAGGACACGGAGTGGTGGTGATTCTCCGCGCGCTGCATGCTGGGGGTTGTAGTGCTCAGTCTGTCGCTCTCGTGTGACCGAGGGCCGGTGGGGCGGGCGGCGCGGACCCTCGGCAGAGCAGGCGGCCCGATGAAGCGAATTTAGACCGAGCGGGTGGCGGGAGGGAAGGGCGCCGCGCGCCCCCCCCTGGGGCAGGGGCCGGGAGTGGGGGGGGGGGGGGGGGGGGACACAGGGCACCCCGAGGAGGTGGCACAGCCACGAGGTCCCCAGACCCATGGCATTGGGGCTACATGGACACAGGGTGGAGATGGCAGGGACAAGAGGGACACAGCACATCCGTGAAGACCCCAAACCCATGGCACTGACTCTTCTTGGATGTGGGGTGGAGACGGGGCAGGCAGAGGGGACCCAGGGACATGGTCCCAGCTCCCCAGACCCCTGGCAGCGAGAG
>JAAGNO010011618.1:62711-76941 GCA_033439905.1 Ceryle rudis
CTGTTCTGCTTCCTTTTTCATTATAGCTGATGTTTCATTTTAACTTATACATTTGAAACTCGCTTTGTGTTTTAATGCCAGGGTCATTCCAGCACAAGAAGTGAGCAGGACTGGGCTCTCCCGAATAAAAGCAGCTACATTCGAACATTGTTATTTTCAGGAATTAACCAACCAGAACAAATACAAATGGTTAAATATAATTTAAAAGACTGCACTGGGCAAACAGATCCTGGCTTAGGGAGTCCACAGAAAATCTGGAATCTAAATGTTTAAGAGTCTAAGCATTAAGGTGTCCACCGCTGAATTTCTGAGCAATATATTTTGATCAACTCTTCTTTTTTTCCCCCTATTTCATTAGGTGCATCAGACAATTCAGGTTGGAAGCAACCACAGGAGTTGAACCTGTCTAGCCTCTGCTCAGGATAGGGTCAGCCACAAGAGCAGACCAGGGGACTCATGGCTTTGTCCAGTTCGGTCTTGATAACCTCCAAGGATGGAGACTTCACAACCTCCGTGGGCCCCTGCTTCACTGCTGGACCACCCTCATGGGGAAAGTCCCTCCTTGTATCAGCCTGAGCCTCATTTCTTTCCACTTAACCACCACTGCCTCTCACCCTTCTGCCATGCTGTGAAAGGTCTGACTCCACCTCCTCTACAACGTCCTCACAGGCACTGGCAGGTTGCTGGTAGGTGTCCTCAAAATCCATCCCCTTCCCCAGGCTGAGCAAGCCCCCTTCCCTCAGCCTCTCCTCACAGGGATCCAGCCCCAACCATCTTGGTAGTCCTTCACTGACCTCCACATTAAGGATGTCTTTCCTATATCAGAGGTCCAAACTTGATGCAATACCTAGATGTGGTCTAGCAAGTCCTAAGAAGGGGATAATCACTTTTCTCAGCTTCCTGGCTTTGTTCCTGTTAGCACAGCCCAGGATGCTGTCAGCCTTTGTTACTGCTGGGGCACAGTGCTCCCTAACATTCGGTGAGCTGTTCACCCAGACCCCAGATGCTTTTACACAGAGCAGCCCCCAACCAGTCCACTTCAGAGGAACTCCAGGGGATTATCTCCTTCCCTGGGGTAGGACTTTGCATTCATTCCTGCTGAATTTCACAAGGTCCCTGGCAGCCCCCTCCTTCAGCCTGGCTAGGTGTCTCTAAAGAGCAGCCTAACCCTCAAGTGTTTTGATCAGCGTCCCTCCCCCAGTTTGGTGACACCTGCAAAGTTGGCAAGAGTGCACTCCACCACCTCCCTGGGTCACTGACAGGGATGTCAAACAGGCCAGATACCAGAATAGACCCCTGGTATTTCACTTGTGAAATTTAGAGTCAGACCCATCACCCACAACATTCTGAGACCCACTACACAACCAGGTTTGTATCACCTGGTCATCCACCCATCCAGGCCTTAACATCCTCCTTTGGACACTTGTTCACCTCCTCCTTTTTAAAAGCTTTTTCTCTCATACTGGTTAGAAACATAGGAAAAAATGTCAATGTATGAACCTGCTCAACAGGCAGAATAAGCAATCCAATCACTGGGAAATCCATTTCTCCCAGCAGAGAGTGGAGAAGTAAGAAAACCACAGGAATGTCCTATGTTTGACTTCAGAGACAAGCCTGTTTATGCAGTTTGCAGCACTGCCATATACCATAAGTGCCTGAGCAATTCAAGGTGTTATAGCATAGCAGATGTTTAAATACTTTACAGATCTAACTAGCAAGTAAAAGTCACACCATGCTGCTGTCACCTGCTTCAGTGCAGACAGGGAAAAAGGTGATGCACCCCTGCCCTCATTTCTCTTTCACAGCATTAACTCTTTCTTCACCACTGCTTCTCCCCTGAGTCCCCATCGCCTTTGCCTTTCTGCTGCCCTGTGTCAAGGCACCCACCTCCCCACTGTCCCTAGAGTCCCTATTTCAGTTTCCCCTCTCCCTTCTCTTTCCAGTCCTCAAGGACACAAGCAGCCAAAGCCAGTCAGGCCAAAACAGACTTTTTCCATGGTCAGAGAGACCGAGGTGAGCCTCTCCTGACTCTCGCCTGTCTCATGCTGGGGCTCTACTGCGTGTTGCCTCCAACACTTCACAAGGAACATTTTCCATTACATTTTTCATTTCCAACTCTCAACCTTTCTATCATATGATTTCAGGTCAAAACAGCAGGAATTTTGTACAGCTTATCTAGTTCAATATGATCTTTCTGTCAGCTGCTGGAAAAAGATTAGTAGACGTTAAACCCAAAAGCCAAAATCCAGCTGTGATTCATCTCCAGCCTCACCCTAGAAACTTAACCTCATCCCAAATACCAGAACTTTTCTAACTGAAACCAAGGGCTTTGTACGCATGAACCACCATTCATAACCTTAACGCTTACCACAACACACTTTCACAGTATCATAACCAGATTTTCCTCGGCTGTGCATGCTTTTTTAGTGATTAACATAGCACAACAGCTAAAATAGAAAATACATTGTAGTTTCAGCTACTGAACCTGTATTTAACAGCTGCTTACTGCCCTGTGGATCTGCCAATGCTGCTTTTGCTACAGGCAGGTGAAAGAAGAGTGTGAGAAGAGTCACATTGGCTTAGACCACCAGTGCATCCAGGCAAGGGCTCTACCCACGGCCAACAGGGAAAAGAAGACCACATAGAAGTACAGTGATTTTCCGTCTGGACATCTCTGGCCTTAAATATAATCCCTTTGTATTTAATAAGAAAATATACAAAAAAAGAAAAACATCTCACGGGAGTTTCACATTGCATTCCTAAAAACAGGGAGAAAGCTTCTGACAGAGGGAGTCCTTCCCTGAACTGACACTTGTCAGTGCTCCTGCCAGCACAGTTCTTCCAGGAGATGAGAGCAAGCTCTTACCCTAAACCTAGCACGTAACAGCTCTATAATGACACCTGATTTATATGTATTATGCTGGATTACCAAAGAGATAAATCTTTTTTTTGCCATTTTAAAACTATTCCTAACTGTAGACTTTATATATGATTTCACAGAAGGATACATACTCTTTTGTTAGCTATCATGTCTGTACTCTGTACTAGTTTCTTTCATATTTTCTATCTACCTCATGTCAGAGCAGTGGTTCCTGGACTGTAGCCCACCAAGTCACAGCAACTGATTCCCAGCAAAAGGTGCACAGCTCTGCAATGCTTTTGTAATGTTCAATAAAGTTTAACGAGGAGGATATTTTATCCCTCCCATCACCCCACACTTTGCAACTTCATAGTTGTCTGTGGAAAGGCAAAAAGCTTGGCTGTCACTGTCTGCTTTGTGTTTTAAATAATCATGGCTTTATAATGGAATTTTCCATTGAGAAAATTAATCTGGCCATATAACCAATGAGGATGACTAAGAAAATCACAGAAGTATGTCTCTGCAGTGGATTCCAGAATTTTGCAAATCTCAGGCACTAACTGGCTTGATCTTCTAATTTACACTAACGCCACATTACAATGACCTGCCTACATCTGGCATTAAGCATAACTTAATGCTTGTTAATCAACAGCGAGAGGAAGTGTAAGCCCTGAGTTCTTTATCTAATGCTTTCCCTCTCCTCTGCTGAGAGAGTTAGAGGATTTGCCTTGTTCTGTCTATCATCTTCTTTGGTAAACACCAATCACTGGAGTAAATCTGGTAAGTAGGATGACTCCTGACCTCATTGTTCATATTTGTGTCATATATAAATATGTTGCTGGCAATATTTTCTGGTGGTAAAATTCTTGGGGTTTGTTTTTTGTTTTTTTAACCCACTAAACAGAAATGCATTACAGAATTGAACATAAGGGAATTTCAAAGTATTATAAATATAGGATTAGGAAACTTGCCAGCAATATCTATTGCTGGCAGCTGACTTTATTAAAGTTCATCAGCATTAATTGCCTCATTGTTGAATGACTTTTGCATGTAATTATCACCAGTCTAAACACAGATTGCCTCAGGTACAGTATCTAATGTGATCATGTGTTCTGAATCCTATTAAAATAGCCAAGATGTAGCAGAGATTATCTCTCCCTAGCAGTAAGGAAGTAAAAGCAGCAACAGAAACAGGGAGAAATTATTTTGCTCAGCCTAAACAGTAGTATTAATTTATCTCATTCCAACATCTCGTTCCAACGTTTCCAGTAATGCTTTGGTGCCATAGGTGCTGAAGTAAGACTTAAGAGATGCCAACACTATACCAGTGTCATTTATCTCAAGGACAAGTGAAAATTCCTATGCCCCACTAGAAAGAAAATGCCTGAGGCATGATTGCTAAAATAGGCTTTAAACATCATGCTATATTTTAATAGTCAGAAAGATGGATACATCAATGTCTAAAATAATAATTCTTAGATTACATTTATCAGAACAATGCAAGGCTGGAATTGTAATTTGAATAAGTCTGAGCTCTAGAATTGTGAGCTAATACCCAAGGAGAGAGGACACACAGCCCCTTCTTTGAACTTCTATGCTGTTTTAAGATGTTTTCAAGATCTAAAGGCTCAGCATCAAAGACAAAATTTCATACTTTTTTTACAGCAACTTAAAATCTTCACACTATATTACTATCCTATTCCCACACTCTACTTCCTCAATAAAAAATAAATACATCAATTATTATTCCCCTTCCTCAATGTACCAGCTCTTTTGAGACTTAACAGAATACACTCTGCTCTTCGGAATCATTACATGCAATAGACACATGAAGGGTTTATTTTTTAAAAAAGTACATAAAATTTTGCACTTTTGCTTGCGGATTTATTTAAAGTCCTCAAAAAGATCATTTAAAAAGTCTCAATATCATCTTAGGAATGAGTTGCTCATCATAGCAAATTCTGTCAATGTCAAATATCCACCATTCTCATATATATGCCTCCTTATACGCATACCCACCTACCACCTGCCAGGGTTCTGAAGTGACTTTTCAGGGAAATTCGTGTTCAAGATTGTATCTCAGCCACAGATTTAACAGCAAGCAACTTCAAAACTATGTTACACAGTATTTAAAAATACAGCATGAAAAGCTATATTGAATAAGGACTTTCAGCAGCGAAAGAGAATTTGGCTATGGAGCACTGATCAACAGCTTCAGAAATTTTACAATATTTTTAAACACTACAAGCTGTTCTTGATTTGATGTTGCGTGTTGTCAAGGGCGTTTGCAGCTCTCTTGTAAGAAAAGTAGCTGCAGACATAAATGATTGAATAAAGACACGACTTGTCGCATATTACCTTCCCTTACCCCTCCTCACGTTGCTTTTTCTCTCAAGTTTATTAGCATTAATAACTAGAAGCACTGATGTAGTCTTTTAGGGTATTAGACCAAACCTGTAAATTAATGCAATGGTTCATCACAATTCATTAATCAAGCCTGTGCTGGATTTAACAGACAGAAGATTATTAAAGACACCAAATTACACAGACGAAAAACCCAGCTCCCAGAGGGTCAGATGTAATGTGAATGGTTTTGCATAAAACCATAAACCTGCTATTAAATTAAAAACAGGCAAAAATTATGTCCACTGCTTATCTAAAGTAATTTTTTTTTAAAGGGATGTTACACTAATTTACTTCCTAACTGGACCTGGTTACACAGCAAAGGACTAAAGGTTAACTGCAATGGCTCCTCTGATGCTTGGTTAAGCAACTTAGACTAACATATCCTGACTGAGGTGAAGAAATTAATGAAATTACTACTGTAATTCATTACTAATGGAAAATTGTCAATGCTTTCAGACAGCAGTACACACACATTTTCTGCAGACATAAAGACCTAGTACAGTGACTCATGCTTTTAGATTTGCTACTCTTATTTCAAGTCCTCGCACCATTCATCATGGTTGAACTTTATGCCATGCTATCCAGCGAAGTCTAGCAACCTCTGATCTCAATAGCTGAGGTCTTTCTACTTCTGTGACACGGGTAGATGAAGGAAAAAAAATAACATGTAATTTTCAGCATCAATTTAAGGAATGCTAAAATAAAAAGAGAAGAGAGGCAGAATCACTGCAACCAGCATCCAAAGTATAACAAGCACAGGAAAGATTGTAATTTGCCAATTAATGATGCCAAAAGCAAATAGTGTAAACGGATGTAAAACCTGTGTATCAATTACCAATTTAAAGGACAACATTTATAACAAATAAACACTAACAGGCTAACAGTGAAGAGCCTGAACAAGACTGGTCTGTTGTGCTACATAGTCCTCATTTCCCTTTATATTCTTCACTAAACCACAAAAGAGAAAATCAAACTAAGATAGAACAACAAAGTTGTCCATCCTAAAAGAGAGATTCATCTGTGACTATTTTAATAGTTATCATCTACAGAGGGCAAGAATGTGTTATATTCATTTGACATAAATAGAATATTCAATATTACTTGACTGCATATAACATGAAACTCCATTTCAGTGTTAGTTTATAGGACAACATTGTTCTAATGTTGTGGGGTTATGCTGGGAGGAAGCTAATAATGATAATCTTTGTGATCTTCCCATTGATTTGCTTTTTGTTTGTTAGCAAGAAAGACACTGTTTCTGATGGCCATAAATAGCAAAGAGATGATGTCCTGGTTTGAGAACAGAACTAATTCTGTTCAGGGATTTTACTTTTCAGCTCAGTTCTTCTAAATAGCTTCACTTTCTGAAGTTAGCAGCCTGTTTTCGCAGGCAGTGTCTGCTGCTGGCAGTGATAACACCCCATGGTTAGAGTTACTACTAAGGACTCATGTGCGTACCAAGGTCTCTACTGGATCTTGTGTACCACGTTGGGGGGTGCAGAAAGTGAAAGGCCACACCTGCAGGGAGCAGCAGACAGGGCAGGTGACCCCAAACTGACCAACGAGGTATTCCAGCCCAGATACATCAAATTCAGTAAAAAGCTGAGGGATTACAAAGGCCAAGCTCTCTCAGCTCTTCCGGCTTTTCTTCCTCACTTCTTCAATGGCTGGCAGCCAAGAAGGACTCTGCCTGTCCTGCCTTCAATCCCCATCTGTGTGTTCCTGAACCCGGTACCAGAATCCAGCTCCTGAACACAGTTCCTGTCTGACGCTGAGCCCAGTCTAGGACTTTCCCAGTGACTGCTCCACAGCACCAGTGGTGACAGTGACATAATTGCCATCAAGGGGGTTGGGTTCAGTACTAAGTTTGTATATATTCCATTTTTATTATTATTTCATTTTCATTAAAGCTGGTCTAGTTTCCTTTTCTAATTGCTATGTGTCTCTCCTTTATACCCTTTCTCTTTCCCTTTGGGCAGGGAGGGGGGTTAACAAAGAGCATCTGTTATATGTCTAGTGACCTGCCCTGACCTTATACTGTGACAGATGAGAATTGTGCAGCATGGTTCCCAATAGACCAGCAGAGTTAAATTTAAAAAAAAAAAAAAAAAAAAGTAAATCTTGAATATCAGTATGGTTTTCCCCCGTGGGGAACAGCAGAACTAAGAGGTAGGGAAATCCACCCCCCATCTAGGAACTCAACAAAGCACACCCAAAGCTGCTTTGACTCTATTCTGTGCATCCCACCATGTGAAATGGAAAGATGTGGCACAAAACAGTAACACCAGCATAGAAAGGTCTTTTAATGGAAGAAGACAGTAGATACCCTGTCACATCCTTCCCTGCCTGTGGGTAGTGAGGCTCTGTGGCTGACGTTCATCAAGCATGCCTAGAAAGTCCCTATATATCACCTATTATAAGTGACACAAGGTCTCCTCAGGAGATGCCAGCACAAGGAAACGCCAAAAGGACACGGAACAGGGAAAAGCCCCTCTGCAGATATTGCTCATTCTTTATACTTAGTACACAAGCATCCCTTCGGCTGCTTCCAGGGAATGAGTGCTGAGGTGGACAGGATCTCCAGGCACCCCAAATGATATTTCTCAGACTAAGCTTTTGCTGAGTTTCAAAAATTAGCATTTCTCATACCTCAGTGAAGGGCATGACAAGAACTCTTACTTAAACACCAGCTAACCCTGGTGTTACAGTGCACACTGAGACCAAAGCAGTGTGTGAGAAACTGTAGGTCAGCTTTGCTTTGCAGTTGTTACTCCTACAGATTAGTACAGTGTCAGAGCTCAAAAATTAGGTATTACAACCTAGATATCAAAGGAATTATATGGTCTGCATGGACAAAGGATGCTCAGAATGTACTTTATGTAAAAGCCTTTGGTAATGTTATTTAAGACATAAAAATGACTTACACTTCTAAATTAATTCTTATTAAAATCAGCTTTGTGTACACATCTATACTGATAGACTGTAATGTACTCTATCAAGTACAGTCCTTTTGCTAGTATCACAGAAAAAGTCTCTACTTCAAACACTGGACTCTTAACATCTTGTGATGCAAATTAGTAACTTGTCTATCAAGTTTTTGCAGCATTATTTGTAAATCCCACTTCAGCATTCAGTGGGATGGTACACAAAGTCCTTATGCCAAGTCTCCCAAAATACTTGGGAGGTTAGGGCGAAACTTAGAACACATTTGTAATGCTGCTGCAACAGCTGGATTTCTCAATATTACAAGCAGGTGAAAACAAGGACTAGTTTAACAGCGACAACAAAGTACACCTTCCTAGAGCTATAAAAATTACAACATTTTAATGTTAAATGTGTTCCTTAATTATATAAAACTCTGCAAAGAATAACACGGTTTACATTTATTATGCAAATGCTCTTAATTTATGACAGATTGCTACTTCAAATACAAGTATTAAA
This sequence comes from Ceryle rudis, assembly GCA_033439905.1. Taxonomy (NCBI): domain Eukaryota; kingdom Metazoa; phylum Chordata; class Aves; order Coraciiformes; family Cerylidae; genus Ceryle; species Ceryle rudis. The sequence continues at coordinate 71,419 of JAAGNO010011618.1, forward strand.
TCTCTATTAGATTCGTTGAGGTAATGCGCTAATATGCATCATAAGGTCTTAAATTTCTAAGCAGCAATACTGTTTGTTGGATGCAATAAGGATTACCTTAATTAAAACACTATCCTCAGCATCTCAGAAGATTTAATCCAAATCTTTATATAGGGCACATTCATTATCTATCTCCAGTTAATAAAAATATGACCTACTTTGGTTACATTTTTGAATTTAACGTTGATTACCATTTTGTTAATAGAAATAAGATACTAAAGACTTTAAAGACAAGCCAAAAGCAATTTTGCCAGCCTAATTAAAATACTATTTAATGGCCTCTGAAGGAGCTTTATATTTATTCATAACTGTAGAGGTAGACTTCTTAGAAATGTTTTTAAAATATCAAATTAGACAACAGACTCCTAAAAATACAGCTAAGGATAACAAGTGAGATTTATAACCAATGAGCTTAAAGCAGAGCCTGAAGAGATTTGGAGAAGAACTCCAAAACCCCACAGGGACACTTGCAAACACACGAGCTGTTCTGATAAGCTCAACAAGACTCCTCACTTCTGTAGGAGGAGGCCCATACCATGTGTCTTTGCAGAAGCAAAGCTTAAATTAATCATAACACTCCAAATATAGCATCAAGTTACTGCTAAGTAGTGGTTTCCAAGGAGACATGATGCTTATCAAAATACTCTGATGCGCTGCAGCCTGCCAGATCTAAGACAGTATCTGAATGGGTTACTGCACTTCTTAGCAAACTGCAGCTTATTCTGGATTAAATCAGGGACACAGCAGGCTGAGCATGAAGGCAAACTTTTAGGAGAGCAGGGGGAGCATACGTCCGCACCATAAAGCTTCTCCTCTATGTACTACTGCCATATTAAACAGGATAAAGGGGGTCCAGAGGGACTGCAGCTAACTGAAGCCTGTGATTAGAGACCCCATGGGGCCACTGCTTCCCTAGAGCCATCCATTCACATCCTTAGATTTCTCAAGCCCATGCACAAAGTTGTCTTTTCACAACTTTGCTCCTTGTACAACTCCTCTTCTCCATACGGAAAGGCTGTACAAAAACATGTCTCCTATAGTGTCCTTCAAACCCCCACACAGGTGCCACTTGCAATATCCTAAAACAAAATACTTATATTTGAAGGCAGGAATGTCAGGTGATGCCTGAATCCAAAGCCTTGTGCATTTATCAGCCAACAAAAACTCGAGCATATAGAGTTTCTCTTACTGAAATTAATTCAGATTGCACACCTCTAGTTACGGCTGGGTTTAGTTTTGAGGATTGAAGAATCTTGCTGCTTTCAAGAGACACAATGTTTATGGCTTCCTACGAAAATCAATTCCTATATTGTAAACATGAAAGTATTCTGGGTGAACAACGCCACAAATCTCTCACTGGGGTTCTCACCACAAGTGGAAATTCCGTTTCATTAAAGTTGGTACATACTGTTTTCTCTTGATCTTCATCACATAAAAGCCACCTGCTCCCACGAGGGATCCAAGCAGCCTGTGGCTACACCTGGAGTTTACAAAGGTTGAGAGACTGAGTGGCAGGTTCAGACAAAGCAACATTGTTCAGAGAGGAGGCCACAGGAAGAAGTAAGGATGCGTGCAGAGCTGAGCAATGCCAGAGGAAGCTGCCAGTGCAGAAGGTGTCTCTGGCTGGAAACACAAGCAGGGGGCAGGGAGCCAGAGGGGCAGCCCATCACTGAGGCCCCAGGCACTCTACACCCACCAGCAGGTGGTCAGCAAGTGGGGCTGCTGCCCACGGGGCAGGTGGGAGGCAGCTGAGATGCCCCACAGTCCCCAGGCACTGTGCAGCCAGGGGTTGCTTGGCACTCACACAAAGCCTTCCTGCAGCTGGTGGTCTCCATCCACACTTTCTGCTTGCACACACTGTGCTCTGTCTGGCACTCTCTGCTCCGTTCCCTCACATTGGTTTTAGCACCAGTTTCTAGTCCAATGTCTTTTTCCTTCCCCCTCGTTCAGTACTTCCACTCTATTTCTTCTCTACTTTGTAATTCTTTGCTGGCCCTATGCCACTAAAAAGCAGTAAAAAAGCTCCTTCCCAACTCCCACGTACACTTTCAGAAAAAATAAGGGTAATGACACATTTTCCTCTTTTGCCACGCTCAGTCCAACAGCAGCAGCCGTTGGAAACAGCCCTTTCAGCTGCCTCACACCCACAGAGATCAGCGTCCTGCCCCGTGCCCCCTCGAGTCCCCTGCCCCACAGCCTCCCAGTGCATCCACTGCCACATGCACCAGTGGGGCTGTTCTCAGCAACCCCCAAAGGCTGATCACCAAACATGAAGAGTTAATTTTATGAGAAAAGGATTTTTTTAAGCCTAAAAAATATGATGACATTAGAAAGCTCATTGTAAATTTTACATAAAGAGGTCTTGTCTCTTTATCATGTACATAAATGTCACCCACTGAAAGACTGTTGTCACAAATGCCTCCCGTGAGTGCCAGATCTGTCTGTAACATGGCATATAAGATGCTTGTTCCTCTAGTAATCTGCACTTTTCAGCAATTACTAATTCCTTAAACATTTAAAATAGACCTTTTCACTTGTGCTTTCACCTCTTGAGGTCACTGCAGCAATCCCAGCCCATGTGGCTCATAGTCCTCCTTTCAGCATTCATTTTCAAAGACATATAAAACACCCAGACAAACCAGGAGTCAAAAGCAGACTCCTGAGGCTAAGATATGGTTTTCCCAAAAACTCTTCCATATGTTAATATAACTCCCTTTTACCAGGTTTCACGCATGAGACAAGGGACTCTAAAATATTCCTTATCTCAGGGAAAGCACAATAGTCAGGATTTTTCCCCTTTCAACTCTCAGCTACTCCTCTCCACAAGAGCATAGGCTGGAAAGATGATAAGGAGAGTATTCTAGCAGATCTATCCCTCTCTCTTCTTCTATTATTAAGAAAGCGAAAAAAATAAAAAACCCATTACCTCCAAAACGGAGGCAGGCTTTTTGTCAGATAAGCCACTCCTCCACATCTTATATTCCACTGAAGGGATTCATATTGGGCTCAGTATCTTCTAATGGTTTCATCAGTTAATATTAAATTGGTTTCAGATAAGAAAAAAAATAATTTTCCTTGCACTGCACTAAATAATTTGCCTTTATATAGGCTGCATAAACTACATTTATGAAGAGGAACAAACAATTATTGTTCCATTTATGTAAGTGACAGTGGATGGATTCTCAGATAGACAGTCTGCAACCCATACTGTCAGGATTTTGCTGCGTCGTTAACTTTCACTATTTGGTCATTTTCTTACATTTTATGAATGGAAAGACATTTCACAGTAAAAACACAAAACAATGGTGGTTTGTAGCACAGAGCTCTGGAATTAAGGTCTTCCCATCCTCATGATGGCAAGATGGTCCTTAGAGTCAGGGCTAGAATTGCCCATATAAAAAAACAACCCATGTAACAACTTGGACAATTAATGTGGCACATAACATATGTGAGGTGACAGTCAAGTGTCCCCAGAGGCACTGTCAATACCATTTCTCATGCAGCCTAAAACCAGCTCTGATGCCCACCGAACCCCTTGTGCCTGTCACAAGGTTGGGCAGGGACAGCTGCTGTGGGGAACAGCCTCAGCCCCCTTTGCCTACACAGAAAGCACATTGCTTTCCCATTTCCTTCCACTCTGCAGAGCTGCTTTCTCAGTTGCAGAGCCAGCCCGACTGAAATCACGCCTGTCTGGTGCCTCTTCAGCCAGCAGCCGCACTTACACGAATGGTAAGACAAAGCAAGGAAGACCAATGCTTGCAACACAAACCCATTCCTTGTACAAGCAAAACTGTGCTGCCCGCTTCAGGTCAGTGTTGGCAAATGGAGCAACTGAAGCAACACCTGGTCTGTCTTGACCACGAGCATCCTCTATGGGAAGTGGTGGCTTTACCACTGCCAGCTATTGTTTCCCAGGGAATTGAGTTTCCAGTTAATTCATCACTGAAAGCCTTGGGATGCTGCTGTTGAAAGCCAACCACTACACAAGCCCTTTTACTTGCTCCTCTGTCTACATTCCATACAAAAGGGGTCGTGAAACAAAATGGACCAAGCAAAGAGCAGTCTGCTAACCGCCATACACTTCTGATCCTTAACACACTGTGCAATAAACAACCAGAACTGCCAAAACTTCCAGTTTCTGCAGAGCCTCAGTTTTCTGTTCATCAGTGGAAAGTCTACCTTTTTTACTTTGTATCCGAAGGGCAGTTACTACCTTTTGGAACAACTTGCATCACATTTGACCTTGCATGATGACCTGATGTTTACTGCACATTATCTGTTCACATACAGTACTTGTTCTCAGGTTTGGCATGTTCCAGCATCCCCTCTGGCTTTAGAAGGAAAACAAAACAAAACACACCCCTTACCTGGGCAGACAGTAGTTCTCAAATACACCCATGCACAACCTAAGAGCTATCACTTCAGATTGCCACAAGCTATGTCTTATCATATCTTTTCTCAATCAGTCTTATCGATCTTTTCTCAGGCCTCTACTTCCTCTCTACTTCCTTGCTACTGGACAATATAAAAACAAGTCTGTTACTCAAGAAACAACAACAACAACAACAACAAAATCTTCTTGATCACAATAAAGAACCAGAATCCTTTAGAAAGAGTTTGATATTTCCTTAGGTGTGTGTTTGGGGTTTTCTTTTGTTTGTTTTTTACACTTATGAATGAGACCTACTGATCTGTTAAAAGGTTTGTTACCTCTTCATGGTATGTTTCCAAAAGTCCATCCCTTTTCTTTCCGCTGTTGAAAAATGGCATAAATAGAATCTCTTGCTGTTGGATCAGGGGGAAAAAAAAATCATCCTTATTACTATCCAGAAAAATCTTAGACACCCCCCTTGCTGCTACCCCTAAAAGTCGCTGCAAAATACTAAGTAACAGGAGTTACACACACTCACATCTTTCTCTGTGGTAGTTTATTCCACAGCAGCTGAAATTTTGTAATAATTTTTGCTCTGCTTTTAATGATTTGCCGTTAATAAGAAATTTTTAGTGAGCTGCAACCCATTCCTACCTCAGATCCATAGGAAACAGCTTAAACTTCTCTTAGAACTTTTAATCTCACATTACATATTGGTGTATTGATTGACAGTCAGTTGAATATGAGCCAGCAGTGTGCCCAGGTGGCCAAGAAGGCCAGTGGCATCCTGGCTTGTATCAGAAATTGTGTGACCAGCAGGACTAGGGAATTAATCCTGACCCTGTACTCGGCACTGGTGAGGCCCCACCTCGCATACTGCTTGCAGTTTTGGGCACCTCAGTACAAAAGGACATTGAGGTGCTGGAGCTGGTCCAGAGAAGGGCAACAAGGCTGGTGAAGGGTTTGGAAAACATACCCTATGAGGAAAGACTGAGGGAGCTGGGGCTGTTTCATCTGGGGAAGAGGAGGCTGAGGGGAGACCTTATTGCTCTCTACAACTACCTGAAAGGAGGTTGTAGCGAGGCTGGTGTTGGTCTCTTCTCCCAAATTAC
>JAAGNO010011618.1:80227-93208 GCA_033439905.1 Ceryle rudis
CCCAACTCCCTCAGCCTGTCTTCATATGAGAGATGCTCCATTCCCCTGATCATCTTGGTGGCCCTCCTCTGGACATGGTCCAATATGCCTACAGTGCATATATACAATGACTCATAGATACTTATAATGAGAAATACTAACAAAATATTGACTCCAGTTCCATGATCAGCTATGTCCTAATGCAGGATACAGACAGATTACTTGTATTACATTAAGAAACACAAAGAAAATTCAAAAGTATAATGGTCGCTACCTTATTAGCATAAAATTAAAGCACCTGAATGGATAATTAACTGGAAATCTTAAGGGGTTCATTTTTAGAATCCAAACAATTCCGTAATGTGTCTTTTAGGCAACTTTTTCTATCACTAAGAAGAGTTCACTGGAGGTTAATACTTTGAGGTTAAAAAACACAAATTAATATTGATATAAAAGCCAATATATGAAAATAGCACACAACAATAACTGCAAAATGCTACTACATATTGACATTTCAAGTACCAGTTATGTCTATAATTAAGCATATAAACTATCACAACTCTTGCACAAGATAACATAAAGTATACATATAAAATATAAAACCAGAACAGAGTGCTGCCAGTGTTGCATGTGTTACACACACGGAGACAGAATCATAATGCTTAATACTACTCTAAGATATATGAAAGTTGATTCCAGCAACTGCACTATTTCATAATATAAGCAATTTCGGTCTCAAACTCTGGCAGAAATACAGCATGTGTAACATATCATCCTATTTCAAATGAACTATAACATGATGTTTGTATTTTCACAGATGAGGTTGAACAGATCAAAGGACACTGGGTTTTAAATCATCCGTGTGTAGGGTTTATTAAACTGTTTTTAAAAGAAACAATGTAAGCAAAATATTTTCCTACTGTGAATTTTCTTTAGGCTCATTACAATACTTCCATGTATAATTTATACCAATCTCAGTGGGTTTTGTGGGTCATTCACACAGAAATAAGAGACAAATAGTCTTCTTATGGGAAAATATGATAGAACGACAAAATACAATAATAAGCCTTACTCGCAAAACAATCAAATCTACTTTCAGGTTTTTTCATAGAATGGTAGGGGTTGGAAGGGACCTCTGGAGATCTTCGAGTCCGACCCCCCTGCCAATGCAGGAACACCCAGGGCGGGCCACACGGGAACATTTTCATTGATTATGTCTGCATAGGTGAAATTCCCTCCCTCAATTCTCTACACAAAGTTCAAGGAATACCCAGCTAATTGCTTCAGTGAAGCAGCTAGATGTTGCCTGAAGTTGTCACTTAACAGCCTGGAGAGCACCCCACCCTCCAACCAGGAGAATCTATGAATTCTTAGAGTAATGGCAAATAATTTAATGGGGAGGGGGGAAGGGAGCAGGGTGCAAGAATTATAATCTCAGTGAGACTAAGTAAATAAAAGAAGCTGTGGAATTCCCAATGCTGATGATATACCCCTATTAAAAGATCTCTCTCCTCTGGAACTTTGCATTACTGCCACTGAAGTCAAGCTATTCTCCTGAATGGTAGGCTGCTTCACAGTATGTGCTGCTCATAAAGGTTTCTTTCCAAGAGACAGTAATAAAAACTCTTAAATATAAATAGTACTTATTAATACTATAAAGAATGCCTTGAAAGATTAATACATAAAGAAGGAAGTTTTATCCCTGCTCCTCCATTTACCAAGACAGAGATGGTTTTATCTACAGACCTTGGTCACAATAGCAGTCAGTAATGATTCTAAAAAATGAAACTCTAGAAAGATTGATTTCTAGCAGAATTAATTTAATCTGTGGGCGCTCCAATGTCCTTGTTTCCACAGATGTCACTACTCTGCCATAGTAGTACCATATGTATGTAGCAAGAGCTGATGTTACATGTAATAGCAAAAATTACCTGGATCTCACACCGGCCTTTTGGTTACTTCAGTTTTACACTTGCCACACAAAGAGCAGCGAGAAAGAAGTGCTGCTCAGATGACCAGAGCATCCTTCTTCTCATACCACAGAAAACACAGACAAATGACACTCATCAATCAGATGAAAGGAGCAGAAGTGAACACCTGCCACTGACCAAAAAACCTGTGCAACACAGCCAGTGCCATTTCTTCTCGAAGGCATTCATTCAACACCCGGATCGAGCACATCTCTTCATCACCAGAATGGATACTTTGGATGCGATGTACTCATGCAAAAACAACTGTGCAAATAAAGCTGACGTCTTCATGTGATTTTCAAAGGAAACTACGGTTACGCGGCTGTGCTGCCCGCACAGAAGCATGCATATTTATACTACAAAATTATTCTAGAACTTTTGAACTCAGCGCATTCCGACTAAAACGAGAGGTTACCACCATGAAAGAAACCAAGTTCCTACAACTTTGATAAAAACACGTAGCAGAGAAGATGCTATTGATACCTTAATGATTTATGCAGAGAGCACAATCAGTATCAGGCACTGGGGAATCCCCTGGGAGAGCACCATCAGGAACATCTCTTCTGCAAGAAAGGCTTCATGTGTGCAATTGTTTAGAAACCAGAAAGTCCACAGGAAACGAGGCTTTATTATCCATGCTGTTTGAAGCACTATTTATAAATACAATATCCACAAGAAAGCTACCTTATTTGTTAGACCATTTTTCCTTTGTGGATTTCTTTTTCCTCGCAATTGAATTGTCCAATTCTGATAGCTATATACACTTCACTAACTTTTTAGACACCGATACGCATTCTCAAACAATTCTCAGGAGCTTTGACTTTGTTTCCCTGTGTTTTTTAATTCTGCATCTGCTTCAGTTGCCTTGGAGGGCAGAACACACACCACAGTACGCATTTCGATTACTTTTGTGCCCCAGGGGCTCACAGGCTTGCCCATCTCTTTTTACAATAAATGCAAACAAACCATCAGTTAAGAGACAGCTGCAACATCCTTCCAAAAGAACAACCTTTAAAAATACTGTTTATTTGTCTGAACACGAGATATCCTCCTACCCTTCAAAATAAGTGACTGATGGGTAGGCAAAAGCATTTGCTTTGACAGAATCGGACTGACATCAGTTTTCATGTTCTCTGCTGTCTGAACAGTATCAAGCTGATCAGATTTGTAATTCTCCTGAAGCACATCAAATGCAGCAAAAAACCTGCAGTCCTTTCCACCATTGGACTTGTTGATTTGCCCAATGTAAGTTAGTAACACATACAACTATGGGAAAAATCCACTGTATAAATGCTTCCTGTAGCTCCTGAAATACAGAAATCATCTCGCTTCTTCCAACAAGCTAATCTGGCAAGAAGATGAGCACAGATCAGAACAGAGCTGCAGCTACCCAACTGTCATTTGCTCATTAACTTTTTTTACTTTTTTTAATTGGCAGTTGCAGAATGCTAGCTCAGACCAGTTAACCAAGAAGGCATCGGGCAATAATATTCAAGACAATATTTACCTTGTTATCAAAGTGCAACTGGCAACACTGATGCTACAAATGGCTTTTCTGATACAGCTCATTACAGTAGCTTGGGGGGGGGGGGGGAAGTTGGAGAGTCTATGTCTAATTCTGTAAGGAAAATGGCCACAACAACCGTACGCTGCTATTATTTTTGTGGTCCCATGCAACTTGACTAGGTACGCTATTCAACCCAAATCCCAAAATAAAAGAAAGCATGTACAACTCCTTTATATGCATGATTGGATAAGGTGCCAGCCAGACTTTAACGGGCCAAGACTGTGATATAGGTCGTGTTGAAATACCTTACTATTTTCTTTCTAGGAAAGTGGAGCATTTTAAAGTAAAGATCTGATTAAGGACGTAAAAATCCATCTGGCAAAACCTTACAACATTTAGATTTGCAGAGAGATACCGATTATATTTTCTTACACTGCACATGCGTAGGCCTTTCCTTGGTTTTGATACTTGTCAAATCTATCATATAGCAAAAGAAGAGAGCCTCTGAGTCTTATCAAACTTTATACTCCGCTGACATGCAGTTTTTCAACGTAGATATTTTAACTGAGAGTGGCTCAATCATGAAAACTGTCATTGAAAATACATATTATTTTAATATTTTGAAGATGCGTCTCGTTTATACTTCTTTATATAAGCAAAAATTCACCTCCACACACACTTAAAATTGGATTCCCTTTCTCCCAGGAAGCTATTTCAAAACAATACAGAACAGATTTGTAAAACCTGTTTAACCCAGCCTGTTTTCTGCTGTGCCCAAAGTACTCTATGTGCTACACATGAAAACCTCATTAAGAAGAGCTATTGCTGCTGTCTCATTAAATAAGCCTTGGCGCATAAAATACCATGCAACATGCATATTTGAGACTCTCCTTATTAAGAAAATTACCAAACTTCCTAAAAACTTAAACTCTCAAGTAGTCTACAACCATTTATGCATTTGAGATCTCAAATAGTAAAACATAAAAATCTTCATAGATTTAGTTGCTTTTCTAGTATACATAAATACAGAGGTATGATCTCATGGTCTGAGTATGAAACCAGAAATGTCTTATGTAATGACTTGCCACACCACACTATGAGAACTAACCAAATTGTACCAGTCTTTCCCCAGTACAACAGAGATCAATTCCCCAGTACAACAGAGATCAATTAATTTACACTGAAGTGATCAAATTCTTCAGTTAAAGAATACATGAGACATTTACCTTCTGGGAGTGAGTTTTAGAGAATGGTAAAGTGAATGTTTAGCTACATGCTAAAACCAACTGAAATGCCACTGCTAGTTACTGAGAAACTCTTTCAATCAAAATTTTTACTATTGGGCAATTATCTAGTCTTGCTAGATAATGGTATCAGGTAAAAAGAGAAACCAAAGGACATTAATAATTTTAAGAAATAAGCATCCAAATCTGCATCTGCCTAAGCAATAAGTATCCAGATCTCCCTAGGCAAACAGAACTTGAAAAATTTAATTTGTAGAAATTGTGTATATAACTTGTAACATTATACTGAAGTAAAACATAAAGCAGTGATAAAAAAAACAAATCATAAGCTGGACAAGGCCACTGACCAATAAAAAATAAATGCTAAAGGTAGGGAAATTTTAATAGGGAGTTATAACTTACCAGCTTCTCAAATGACAGAAGACTTGACAGCAGTCCTGAGAGACAGAAGACTGAAGTCTGTATATATACTGCTCTGACAGTTTAATTAAATCAAGATATCTAAACATGCACAGACAGTAAAACCAGATAAAGTGCAAGAAGGAATCTGTAAACTTTCAAAAAAAATAACACAATTGCCTTTACCTTAGCTTCTTAACCAATTAAAATTCTCCACTTGGATGTTTTTATACATTTTAGAATAAAAACTAACATTCAAAAAGATACTAAGTTTTTTTCAGGCCCCAAGTGACATGAGCTTTTTCTTTAAATCAACAACCTAGCGTTTATAGTCAAATAAATGGAGAGGGAAAAGTTAGCAGAACACCTAAGGGATATTAAGTATATGCTGTCCTCACATATTCAAATCTGTGTTTGCTATGCTTTTTATAGAAATATCTTAATATAAGCTTTCAAAGCAAAATTAATCATGCTTTCTAGCACATCATTATGAAAAAACACTTCCACGAGAGATAAAATACAAAGCATTGAAAGCCAAGGATTGCAAAACAGAGTCTAACTAGAAGGCTATTATTTAAACATGATTTCTTCCCAATCTCTCATGCTTGCCAAGCAATTATCACAATTAGCTCCACATTCCTTGGAACAAGTTACCAGTATAGAAATGTCAAAAAATTATCAATTCTTAATGTATGAAAATTCCTTCTCCTTCTTGCAAGAGGGTGGCTACTTTTGGCATTTTTTTCAGAAAAGTTTTAACATTGATTGCATATTTAGTCCTTTTATCTTCCATCAGCATCTGCAGTCAAGTACTGCTTTGGTCAAAAAGTCCAGCGTTTTCTTTTAATTTTATTTTAAGAGAGGAGGCACAAACTCAGAGAAAAGAGTTGTAAGTCCTGCAGTTTCAAATTCCTTTTGTAGCTCATCCAGTGTTGAATATTCTTTGACTTCAAACGTCTGAAACCTACATTGTAAAAGGGAAACTCGTGAATACGCTTAGATTTGTCAGAATGTAATTATCAATTCTGTTACTTTTCTATGCACAACAGTACTAAATTATACCTTTTATGCTGTGACTGTACTTTTGTCTCACACAGTACACTAATCATTTTCTCTTTGCATTTCTTTCCACTTGAGTCCACATCTACCTTAGAAGTTTTCTGAAGAATCAAGTACTCCTAAATGACAAAAAAAGAACAAAATATTAAGTGTCACCTAGTATCTCTGAAGTTTAGTAAAATGCAGAAATCTGTATGATATTTTTTTTTTCAGAACACAGCAATGAAAGTTTGAAAAAGACAATCCCAAAAAGTACACGACCGTTTCTATTCATCAGCTTAAAGTTAAGAACTGTCTTTAGAGATCTAGAGAACATGACTTTGTAAAGCAAAACCCTTCCCCTTCAATATCATCACAAAAACCTGACCTAACACCATGGGAGTTCATAAGGAGAGACAAGAAGTTCAAAGCCCAGGTGTGTGCCAGAGGCATCATGTGGTCTAAGTTAAGGAATGAGCCATTAGTAATGAGCTAGAAATATGTCTGTTATTAATTTCTCATCACAAATTTTGTTTTCTGGGGCATTTAGGCAATACAGGAGACTGAACCCAGGCATATCACAGAAACACGGGGAATACAGCGGTATGTAATTACAGTGGGAAGCAAAGCAATCCAGGCTGCAGGTATCTACAGGTATCACTGGTTTCTTTCTCATTCTTTTTCTTAAATACAGAGTAAAGGTGTTGGGCCTTCCTACTCTCCTAATGATCAACCTGCTTCCGAAATTGTTAATCTTCAAAAAACACACACAAAATATTCAGACCCATAGGTTCCAGTGGTAAATCGATAGAACTAGTCAGCATTCATTGTTCCTGCACCTTAATGTTGCTCCTGTCACCCTGAAGAAGGATCAATATTATCTTGCCCATGAACATCAGTCTTCCAGTCAGCCTTAGATCTGAAGCCCATTTTTCCACAGTTTTGACGTATTTTGCTCTTGCTCTCATGTGATCTAAATGCAAAAGGAGCATCCAGATACCATCCTCTGTACTTATTCCTTTTGACAAAGTAGTTTTTTCATTGCAAACTGCTCCTGATTGCTTAATGACATATTTAAGATGCTGCTGTATCCAAAGAATCAGATCGTGTACCATGGGTTCAGAAAGATGCTTCTTTGCTTGTTCAAGTAATTTATCTTTCACGTCCATACACTGGGCCCTTGTAAGCTGGTCTGAGTTAACAGAAATATCTGGTAGAGTTGATGGATAATTGACTGGTAAATGAAATAACAGCTTTAAAAGTACATCTGTATCCAGCAGTTCTTTCACGCTGATTTGAATTCTAAATGTGATTCCATGAGTCTCTGAAAAGTATTAAAAAATAAACATTAATAGGTTGCTTGAAGTTGAAATACATATATGTTATTAAGTCATGTTAGTTTGTTTAACAGCTCAACTCAAATGACTGCCACTGTATAGAAAGTAAGGGGGGTGGGCTTTTTTGGTGGGGTGGGGGATTGCAGCCAATGACTCAAACTACACTTGCAGGGAATCCTGAAATGAAACACTTCTGTATGACACTAGAACGAAAGCTATTAACACATTCTAAAAAACATTGTCTCTCTTAGAAACACATAAGTCAGCTTCTGCAGCTCAATAGCAGCAGCAAGGACAAGTGAAAATAGAGACTTTTCTGGATGCACTCAGCGCTGCCCTAACATTGCTCCTAGAGAAATATGTAAGACTTCTAACATCAATACCAGCACAAGGCAAATAGACTTGTACTGACTATTTTTAAGACAACCATTCAAAAGCAGTTCCACACTAAAGAGAGACTTGGAAAAGAAAAAGTCAGCTCTTTGTCCCCTACAACTTTCAGAGAAAATATGCTTAATTCTCTTCTGCCAACTTCTCTACATTTACAACAGTTGGCTTGACATAATGAAAACATCTCTGTTGTACATATGAACCTAGATACTACATACATATATATATATGCACAGACTTACATAAACGTGTCTGTATATATCCGACTATCTACTCAAAGCATGTTGTTGGTTTACTTTAGTATAGAATTATTTTCCAAGTGAAAAGAACACCTATGGCATGTAGCAAGAACGGCAAAAGACCGCATCCTCCTGAAAAATCACATAATCAAAGACTCTGAATATGAAAGTTATGTACAGTAATTCCTACAGTAAAACTTTCTTGACTAAAACCAGTTTCACAGAAAAACAATAAAAAACTTCATGAAGTGAAAAGCAGGGACAAAGACCTAACCTACTTTTACATCTCTGCCATGAAGAAAGAGGGTATCAGATAAAAGATGATCTTCTTCAGATGTTCTCTGCTTCAGCCCTTTGATGCATTCTAGCCACTTCGTCCCTTTTCTTTAAAAAATTGCTAAAATGTCAGGTTGATTCTTTCCACGAGGGCAGAAGAAGCCAGATTTGAAAGGCAGATTAGAGCAGAGCTGAGTTTCAGAGGAGCTCTTTTGAAGTGACTTGCCTTCTTCTCCCCCTGCCTTATCTTACCTTCCTTTACATGACAATCAGTTGAATTATGTTTGATTAGTATTGCTGACGCCACTAACCAACCCCAGTGCTCCCTGTGATTTTATATTTGAACCCTACTAAATAAGTGAAAGAACCTAAAAATGACTTGGACAGACAGAAGCACTTTAGAGAACTTAGCCAAGGGCTTGTTTTCAAACCTCCTTCCTGGATCATACCAAGAAGTCTCTAGGTCAGAGCTGCCACAAAACAAAAAAACCCTTCCGAAACCAATAATCAAACTCTAACATTACTATAGAGAAGTCTCCAAACATTTACAAACCATAACTACCTAACTACCTATAGTCAAATCCATTATGGAAAGCAGTGGATGCAAATCCAGTGAATGAAATGAAATTACACCCAACCATGCCCATACCTACAAGCACTACAAAGCCTTGTTCCTTGACAAACAGGACTTGGTCTCCAGTCCTCTAAGACCCTGTGAAAGGTTCCAGACTATTTTATGGCAAGTATAATCCTCAGAAACACACCAGCCTTGGAAGAGACTCTAGTCTCCACAGCATCCACCTGGCAGCAGGTGGCACACACTCACAGACCTCAAGACTTCCATGTCTCCATCTTCTGCTGCCCTGACAAACGTTCCTTACTGGGCACCAGTAACGATAGCTCCTCTACCATTACGCTAGGCTCGGTACACATAATCACACACACAAGAAGATAAGCCTGCACTGCACTTCCTGAGACCTACAGCACCTTCTTGGCCACCATGGAGGGTCTCCACACACACCTGAGCACGGCACCACTCCCAGACAGTGCCTGCCAACCCACGTCCTTCCAGCTGCCTCTTGGACAGGGCAGCCCCAGCAGGTACATGGCCAGCTGAAAGCAAGCTGCATTGGGCTGAACGGTATTATCATTATTATATTCCCGACCATGAATCACTTTAGTTTAAGCTGTTACCAAGAAATTTTACAATGCATAAATGAGTTGAAGGATACGACTCTATTGCCAGCTTAATTACAGTGACAGAAAAACTCGTTACCTTTCTGATAATCCTCCTAGGATTTTTTTCACTAGCTTGTCGTAACAGATCTCACCACCTCACAAGTAACTGAGGGATAAACAGGCAGGCCAACCTTGCGCCTTCAGCAAGGACCTCCTGCTGCAGTGATCGTATTCTTAAATCTGCAACAATCTCACACCTTTCCCTGTGATGATGAACTAATCCGAAGGAAGCAGCGCAGCCTCGCGTCCCAAGGTGTATCACCCCGAGCCATCGCGAAAAGCCCAGTCGTGCTCATTTACATCTGCTTCAGACTTACTTTTAAAAGGGAGAATCGGTTTAAAACGTTTGTGAGGCTACAGCGTCTAAAGTTTATTTAAACATTCCAGCGTCCATTTTCTGCGCCAGCACTGCAGACGGCTGGCAGAACAAAGAGCAAACCACCATCGCCCTGCGTAACGAGGCTCTGAAGAAATATTTCCTTTGTTTGCACACGCTACAAGGTCTGAGTTGTCTTCTGAGCAAAACGGTGATTATTTCTGAAATAAAGGGTTGGGCAGGACCATTCTGCTGGCATTTAATGTGCTAAGAAGACTAAACTCAATATATTTTAACTCATTTTCCTCCTTAGCTGCATGCTTATCAGTATATTTAGCTCTAGCATACTTCAGATTTTTTCTTATGTTCCAGGTCAACCAGACAGATATCCCCCTCCTCTCCTGCCCAAAGGCATTTTATGCAACACACGCAGTCTATTTTTAAATTCAGAAAAAGGCACCTACTGACTTACAAGCTTAGAATGTATAAATATATTTTTATAGCAAGCTTGGTGAGCAAACCAGAAGAGAACAGATTAACAAGTAAAATTATGGATTTCTATCTGTACCGTTAACCTTTGTAAATAGATATGTAAGGTAAAAAAGATACGCTGTAATTAGTTTATTTAAAGTCATCAACACAATGGTTTTGATAAAAAAGTATTTAACATTCTGAATACTTCAGTGTTCAATTCCAGAAAGCCAAAGTTTTTAGTATACCAAGAGATCTGCAAAAGCATTTTCTTACATTCCTCAAAGCCATAAATCCCCCACGGTCTCCTTTTTTGATCTTGTGGATCTAGACACAAATTACTCTTAATTTGAGACAGCATAACATAACAGCCTTACTGGAAGTTACTTCTGTGCACCAGTTGTCAATGACAATTTATATGTTTTGAAGAGATAAAGCAAACATAAGATAATGAATACAGCAAAAGCTAATTGTATACAAACTCAAGGATCCTATAGCTCCAAAGTAAAAGGTAAGTAAATTCCCAAAGTAGGAAAACTACCAATAATCATTGTGTAAATAATCTTTTCCATTTCAGCAGCAAATGATGGAAATCAACCAGATATACATGAACCTAACCTATCATGAACACAGCCTGGGTGAGGGCCTTGCGAGGTCACAAAACATCAATATAAATATAATAGCCTCTTCCTGTTGCGCATTTGCGGCACTTCACTTCATGTTCCGGGAAGGTTACTGAGCCTTTTACATCCTGGTAACTTGTAAACACAAAACCATTTTTCTGTATATAAGGCACAGAGAAGGAATACACAGAAGTGAGTATACTTCTCTACCAGATTGGGAGGAACAGACATGTATGTGCACTGTTCAGATACGTTCACATTTTTAAATACAAACATCTGTTAAAACCTAGATGCTGTATTTTCAAGCTATGCCTGAAATAACATTCCTGAGCTTTTAAAGAAAATAAAACTCAGTCAAAACATTTCATCAATCGTATTTAAAAAAATACAACTCTAAATATCAATGAAAAAAAATAAAATGTCAGAATTACCTGCCTACACTGGAGCAGGATGTGTGTGTGCCATGCAGCTCTAGACACAAAGCAATTCTACTTTTAGATTACCCCAGGTTAATTTTGCTTCACGGATCTTCAAGCCTGTGCAGCTGTCTACACACAAAGTCCTCTCTCTGCGAATAACCACTTGCTGTTCTGCAAGAATCTATTTCAACAACTGTTTTCAAATAAAAGTTTGAGGTTTGTTCAATTAACTTCTTAGGAACTTTTTAGCTAATGTGAATCACTCAAGAGCAGCCACGTGGAATTTCACACCTAAGCAGCACAGTTATTTTCATGGAATGGTTGAGGTTGGCAGGGACCTCTGGAGGTCATCTTGTCCAACCTCCCCGCTCATGCAGGGCCACCTACAGCAGGCTGCCCGGGGCAATGTCCAGACAGTTTCTGAATATCTCCAAGGATGGAGATTCCACAACCTCATTGGGCAACCTGTTCCAAAGCTCAGTTACCCTCACAGTAAAAAAGCATTTCCTTATCAGTCCCAGTTTTTTTTGGACTGAATACATACGCAGACACAGTCTGACAGCAGGACACTGGATCCATTTTTAACATCATTCTCCAGGACTCTACTGCAGTCCACCAGCAGGAAGCTGCTTGATGTCCATTGTTCTGCTGGGGAGCTGGGCAGCACACTGCAACAGCTCCCAGGACACTAGGGAACAGCGATACAGAATACATGCATATTCTCTGTGCGTACATATATCTCCAACAAATATATAGAGTTGTCACATCTACAACAGGCACTAAGCAAAATTTACTCATGCTCTGGATCTGAACTGACACACAACACTTGTGTGTTCCACCTGCCTCTTTAAGCCTGATAGTAACTGCTGTTATACATGGGAACTACTGAGATTTATTCTCCCTTGCTGAAGGGGCCTCTTCACAGCACTGTGACAGCACAGACTGATAAAAAGTTATCTCTTAAAATTATATTCTGAACAGCGGCCACCATGGCTGGTGCAGAACACACGCAGCAGATGCATCTACACTTCCTGCATTCCTAACCTATAGCATCCAGCAGCTGATGGGAGCAAGCACTACCAACCTTCTCACCTTCCCACCTGCAGCAAACGTGACAGATTTGTCCCGTAAAACCTACAAACCACACAGATGTTGCTGGAGCTGGAGACCATTCAGCACATCCTAAGTCCAGGATCATTACCCTAAGCCTCAAAAAAAGAGAGATGACCCAAAGCTTCTCATGCACAGAGCTGCAACCCCATTAAATATTACAGGGCAAATACCTGATCTTGTTACTCGTGTAAGAGGTAACTGTTTACCTAAATAGCAGCCAGCCCATTCCCACCGCTGCCCTTTGCGTACTGGAAGTTTCTGCACGCACTGCGAACAGCTGGAATGAAGAAGGTCGCTAATTATAAACGAGTAAGACTCGTTAGGATTTGTCCCCTACAAAGAGCCCAGTCCTCTTCTGGGTCAGCTGGGGATACAAGGAGAAGCCTCCTTGCTCTCTGTGAAGAGCATTGTAGAGTAAGGA
>JAAGNO010011619.1:0-29466 GCA_033439905.1 Ceryle rudis
CGTTTTCTAGAGGGGGGGGTAGAAGGGGCCCTTTGGGGGGGGGGGGGGGGGGGGGGGGGGGGGGGGGTGTCTAATGTGGGGTGTCCCTGCCCTGGCAGATTGGAAAATGATGACCCTGGGCATACAGCCCCCTGAGTCCTCCTGCCTGGGCCAGCCCCCAACTGCTGACACTGCAGCAGGACATGGGCACAGGGTGCTGCATCCTGCTTTGATTGACAGCGTTCTCCTTCAGCTAAAATGGGTAAAAAATGGGCAGGGTGTGGCAGAGCCGCCTGGCAGAGCTGTGGGGACACCGGCCACAGCTGGGGAGGGACCCAGCCCCAGCCACCGTGCCAGGACACTGCACCACAGGGCAGCACATGCCACGGTGGCTCTGGGGGATTTTCCTCCATCAGTGATAAAGGGGGAACTGCGAGAACATGATCAGGACCGGGAGGCGACGGCCAAACTCCTCCTCGCCAGCAGAGAGAGAGCCTGGGCGTTCAGTGGAGGAGATAATGACTCTTAAAGATTAAGTAAACTTCCTGTTAGACTTAGAAAAACTTCTCTATCCCTTCCCCGGCCGTGTCCGAACCGGCCCGTTCATGACTGAGCTCCACCTCTGGGCTTCACCAGGGCAAACACAGGGACGAGCGTCCTCGCCGCGGAGAGCAGACGAGCCCGAGCGCTATTAGCAACAGAACATCGCTTTCTCAGGAAAGGGCAGGCTCGCTGCCTGAATATTCATCAGAGCATTAACTGTGTGGTTTGTATGTGACGGGCAAAAGCTGGGTGTCAATATAATGTATAATATAATGATGACCATTTCACTTTAACCGGCGTTTATTCCTGAACTGCTGTTCTTCAGGATCACCATTGTAATAAGCACTGAACAAAGCAAAAGAAAAAAAGGAAAAACAAAGCAAATGAGGAAGAAAAGGAGGAGGAGGATCTTTGTCTTATTATGACATACGTGACTTGGACATACGCTGAGATGAAAAAGGAAAAGGCCTCATCTATAAATGTATGCCAATGTTACAGAATAATGGGAAAAAGTGGTCTAGCAGGAAAATCTTAAGCAAAAGTGTGCTAACTGCAGAAGGGTTAACACTGGTAACATACTGTGGCAGAAGATTAAAAAAAACTTGAGGTTTACTTTAAATTAACCCTTTCCAGTCCATATGCCACTAAGCAGGTACCAACCTAGAAAAATAGTCCACCTAGCAGTAGCGGCCCTTTGAAATTAAAAAGAGAAAAAAAATAATTTCTTTTGTTCAAGTCAGGGCGGCCACAAAAGTCCCAAATCTGTTGGAGATGTCCGAGTGCAGGGACCTCCACGTCGGCACCGCAGTCCGGCCTTTCGCCTCGCCCACGTCGTCCGTGCAGTGGACCGAGAGGCACTGCAGGTGGCTGCCCGTCTGCGCCGCCGCCGCCGGGCTGCTGCTCTACCGCATCGCGCGGAGGGAGGGAAGGGAACGGGCCGGGGCGGGGCGGACCGGGCTGGGTGGCGGACCATGGCGGGCGGCGGGAAGGTTCCTCTGCGCTCTCCTGCCAGGCGCCGCTGGGCGCTGTAGCGGCCCCAGCGGGGCGTGGAGAGGCCAGGTAGGGCTGCGGACGAGCCTCGGGCTTCCGGCTCGGTTTGGTTTTGGCCTCGTGGTAGCCATGAGGCGTGTGTTCAGGAATGGCCGTGACCCCCCCTCTCCAGATTGTCATCGGCAGCAAAAACTTGCAGGTAAATGGCTGGGTGCGGTTTTCCGTATTCCCCGAAATTGCTTCGTGTCTTTGTGTGCCAGCAACCCAAGGACTTGGCTGCTGGGGAGCGTTTCCCTCCCTCCAGCCCGTGCTCTGGGAGGCTGGTGTTCCAGAGATTGCCGAGGGCTCCTCGGGGGTTTCCTCTCTTGTTTTCCGACGTGTCTAAGGCAGGGAAATTTTGCTTCTTGATTTGGTTGATTGGGAGGTGAAAGCGCGATCGCAGGGGGGACAGCGGGAGAGTGCCGTGGAAAGAGCAGCGCTGTTCGTGCAGTGCTGAAGCCTGGGGAGGTTACATCCAAGCCTGCGTTATTAGCGCCCAAAAATCCTTTGGTCATTTATTTCTTAATGGCACGGGACGTCTCTGACTTTGGAACAAATTTAAACAGACCAATTGAAACCAAGGTTTGGAAAGCAGCAGGAGAGAAGGCAGGATACAGATTTTGTAAAAGGAGTAGGGCTTAATTTGACAGATGTTCATCTAGCATAGCTTGAAATTAATGTTGGAATATCTGGAATGAGCCATTTTAGACTTGATAACAGAACAAACAAACCTGAGCGGTCTGCTCATCTATGGAATGCTTCTGTTGGAGAAAAGGGGGGGTCCCAGGTGTTCATATTCAGGTTCACTTCAAGTTTACGCTTTGAAGTAGAGATGTATTTCACATTCACAATGAAATCTTCAGGTTTACTCTAAAGCCTTTGCTCTTCATATAACTGGTCAGTGGTATATTAGCCCATACAAGACTTGGCATTTCTACGGCATATTTAGGGCAGCTAAGAAATCCTAGTGGCCTAAAGCAATTCCCAGTGAAGCAGGCAGCATTTCTTTGACCCAGTTGAGGCTTACATGTCTTTTGAGGGAAGGGATTGGATTTGTTTTGCTTAAGTTCATCAAAAGGTCTCTGGAATGGAAAGTATTTCTTCCTAAGTCCTTGAAAACTGCTGGTGAGCAGTAAATATTTTCAGGAGGTGACCTTGATAATACTTTGGGGATACCTCTTTGTGTTTCTCAATACTCTTCTGATATTACCTACGTTCTTACTTTCCCTTAGTTAACTGAGTCTTCCAAGACCCTCAAGGAGTACAACTTTATAAGGGACTGATCATCCTTTGGTGTTAATGTTACGGTGCAGCCCAGCTTTACCCCATTTTCATTGTTATTTTCAGGTAACTGATTTGATCTGCACTTACCAGGGAGCCCGTTGCTCTCCCAGTCATTGAAAGTACGGACTTAAGCATGACCTTAAATATATGTATAAATGGGAATAGTGGGGAGTGTTGAGAGTTGAACAGAACGCAAGATCCTTCTTGCGTTACATGAAACACAAACTAGTTGCTAAACAGTTTGTCAATGGATGGACCTGAAGCCTGATTTTTTTTTTTTTTTATTAGCAAAATAAAGGGAGTCTGATAGCTTCT
Organism: Ceryle rudis; assembly: GCA_033439905.1. Taxonomy (NCBI): domain Eukaryota; kingdom Metazoa; phylum Chordata; class Aves; order Coraciiformes; family Cerylidae; genus Ceryle; species Ceryle rudis. The sequence continues at coordinate 3,151 of JAAGNO010011619.1, forward strand.
CACAAAGGAACATTTGGCATACTGTCTGAGCAGTATCAGATGTACAGGTGTTGATCTCATAACTGCGTTTACTCCGGGTGTGTCCCCCCAGATCTTAAGCAAAGATCTTCTACCTGCAATGCAATTTGTCCAGTGGGAGTTTTTGTCTACCTCGTTTGGGGTGTGCAGGCTACAGAAGTCAGTTCGTGATGGATTCTCTGTGTACTCAGTAATTCAGTCACTTCTGTTGCTCAGGTTTTATTTTTCAGGGTAGTTCTTTGTCCAGTGAAGTTCGTCCAGTTTAATACAGTGTTAGATTATAAACTCTCTAGGGATGATTTTCCTCACATTTTGCAAGGGATTGAGCACATGGTAAAGGCTTAGTTCTGCATTGTCTGTCTCCTCATAACAGAGTGTCTGACTTCAGAAGTGATGCGTGTTCCAGTTTATTACATCCAGCTGCTGCCTGAATTCAGCCAAGGTATATATAGTTGCAGAGTCATTAAATCTGTATTTGGCAGTCATTCCAAATGCAGTAGGGGTTTTTTTTTGTTTGGTTGGGTTTTGTTTTTAAAGTCCCACCCAATTACTAGAAAATTAGCCCCCTACCTGCATGTAATTGCCTGAAATGACCTTTTTTTTTTTTTTCCCTTCTTTTGGCATCCAGCAGGGTGGGAGTTTATCTTTTGGGGTTTTTTTTTGCACCTATTTCTATGGCAACAGATATAGGTTTGCAAAAGAAAAGATTATTGCTTTTTATCCTAAATAATCCAGGATTTAGCAGTTTCTTTTGCGTATGTTGTGAGTGAACGGCTGCTGTTTAACCCTTGGTAGTGCTTCCTCAGCCACAAGAGTGAGAAATGGAATCTTGTTTGGAAAAGATGGAAAGGTCTTGAGTATGCTGAAGATTTGGTCTCTCTGGTATTAGCAAGTTCACAAACAGGGATTGGCATTGGTTCTTTTTTTGCTCTATAGTATGTACGCTTTATTCATTTTTAATTTGGGGGCTTTTTTTGGCCTGTGCTTTCCACTTCTGTGTTACCCTTGAAATTAGTGCTTCTACCTACTCTGTCATGTCATGGAAGTTAGAGACCGGTGGTAGGTAGAGACTGAAGTGGTTTTTTTCTTATTTCCATGGATGCCAGAGGCTGGTGCCACAGCAGCATGAAGGTGGGATTGTGGCACTTCCTTCAGTCCCAGGGACCTGTGCAATAACCTGCACCTGCAGATGGAGTTCAGGTTCAGCTCGCTATCGAAGTCCATGCTTGTGGTTCCGTAGGGTTAGTAGTTTGGTGGTTAACAAGCCTACGCCTTCTATTTTCATGGTGTTTACACCTCTGGTAGTGAGATGGAACTGGCACCAGCAGGTGTTGCTGTCCATCCTTCATATGGCTGTTTTGACATGTGGTTTGCTTGGCTTTTGGACAGTGGTAGCTCATGGATAACTTGGACTAGCGACTGAGAATTCTGTCTTGTTTAACCTTTTTTTTTTATTATTATTATTATTTTCTCTTTGCCTGTCAGTCAGTGGTGGTATTTTTAACTCGGATCACTTACTGTTTTGAGCCCCCTTGGCAATGAACAAGTTGAGCAGTGAATATTCATTTTAAGAGGGGGCTGTGTGTGGTGTGTGGGTCTATTTTGAGATGAGAATCTGTCACCCTAGTAGCTCCAGCCATTTTCTTTCAGCATCTGGCAGGGAATCCTCTGTACGCTGTTTTTTTAGGCTTCTTGCTGGTGCTTCCTTTCAAGCTTATCCTTGTCATTAGTGTTTAAAATGAGAGGCCCAAGTATCGCTTTAGGGTTTGACATTTTATGAACCAAGTTTCAAGACACGGTCTATGAAAATGGGAGTGAGGAAGAATCTTAATTGTAGGTGTCCAGCTACAAAGGTGATGGCTAAGAGAAGAGACAGCTTAACTACAGGGAGTTAGCTCTGCTACCTTTTTGATTGCAGGAGAATGTTACAGCACCAGAGAACATTTCCTAGAGCAGGGAAAAGTTTCTCTCAACTGGTGAGCACTTTGGTTACTTCGCTTTGCAGGCCCTCAGTGAGTCTCTCTGCACAGTGAAAGATGCGTTCACTGCCTCTTTAGAAGCTGTCCAACAGGAGACGTGCTGGTTACTTGGTGGAGTTAGGCAGCAAACAGGGCTGGTGGCAGCTGGGTCCATCTGTCTGAATAGCTGCCATAGCCTGTCCCTGCCTGGGCTTCGCCTGAGCAGCTGTCCTCCCTTGGAGGTGTGTCTGGGGTGGGTTTGGGTACACCCAGACAGCTGGGTCCTGTTGCCTTGACCTGCCAGGAAACTTCCGCTTGGATATTGCACTGAATGACAAGACAAACGCGGCTCTTCTTTAGCAGGCAGGCTCAAGGGCCAGGCCGCTGAAGTTCTTTGCTCAAACATCTGTCACGACCTTGGGCCACACCAGAGCTGTTTTTCTGGTGGTGACTGTTGTTTCCAAGTACCATCATCTGCAGTTCTTGTGGGTCGTAACTTCTGTTTCCCAGAATCCTGTGTATTAAGCAGAAACTCTGCTGCACCCTTCACACAGATTAACACTGCTGATTATGGAGAGGACTCGCACCCCAAATACGCCTCTGAAAAACAGGAAAGTGGGTTATTCACAAGGTTGTTGTTAAAGTTCTGGCGTGTTTGTGATATGAGCACAGAGAGATACGAGCATCGGGCAGAAATTTACTTCTACTTTAGTAGTCCATCTTTTCCTTGCTAAAATGACTGTTCTGAGTCATGCCATTCAACATACTGAATGGGAAGATGGGTTGTTATTACAGCCTCTCTTGCATTTCCCTGTTTGAAAGCCCTTGCTTTCCCTTGCATCAGCTGAATTTGGTGTTCATGCCTGACACGTTTCCTTCCCAAACAGGAAGAAGCCCACACACGTGACAGTGAACTGCTGGTTCTGCAACCAGGACACGGTAGTGCCGTATGGGAATCGCAACTGCTGGGACTGCCCCAACTGCGAGCAGTACAATGGGTTCCAAGAGGTACTGCGACAAAGGGGTGGCTGGGAAGGTGCACGGCGTGTGGAACAGCGCTTGTGGGAAAACCCTGCTCCTCTTTTAAGATGATACAAGCCCAGTGCAGAGAAATATCCAGCGGTTTGGCAGCTGGCAGCTCTGTGCTGAGCACCTGTCAACTCAGCAGCTGATCTCTTGATCAAATTTGAGAAAGAATCTGCCGTAGTGGGATGTGCTGACAGAATTTTCCTCTTTGGCTTGAAAGGGCAAAAAGAGCCTCGACATTTTCACCAATATTTCTTTAAGAATCTTCTTTTAAATATATGGAATGATTCCCTGGTTTTGTGTTTTGGAACAGCTAAATTGCTGTGTTTAGGGTGTTAAATAACAAAGCCTGTCTTAAGACCCACCACCAGCAGCTGCTTGCAATGGGTATACAGAATAGAGAAGATCTGAAGCATTTAGTCTCTTTTTCTTACTTATTTCTTTTGTTTATAGGGGAGCAGATGGAGTGTAGAGCTCCTGACAGAGCTTAGGAAATCTTGTTAACAAACAGAGAATACCTGGCTTTGATTTTATGATCTCATGTTTGCTTTCTCTCCTGCCTCCCTTTTTGATTCTTGTCAGAATGGAGACTACAACAAGCCCATCCCTGCTCAGTACATGGAACACCTTAACCATGTTGTGTCGGGTGCTACGACTTTCTGTGATCCTACCAAGCCTCAGCAGTGGGTGAGCAGCCAAATTCTGCTTTGCAAGAAATGCAACAACCATCAGACCACAAAGATCAAACAGCTGGCTTCATTCTCACCCAGGGAGGAGGTAAGTGTTTGTTAGGGACTGGCATCGCAGGAGAGGGTTTGTCCAAGGCATTCCCGTGCATGTACCTACTGTTCCTCCTCTGTTTAATCCCATGCTGCAGCCTAGTAAGCAAGAGAGAGAGGAATTCTTGAGTGTGCTCTGGGAAGATGCTGCAATGGGCTTTAGAAGCACTGTGTGGCATTGCAGTGCAGAGGAGGTTACTGATTAGTGTTGCAAAGTTACCTAATCCTACTCCAAAGCCAAAATGTAGTGAACTGTTCTTAGATGGACGTCGGAAGGTGAAGTTTGAGCCCAAAACCGAATGTGCACATCACTGTGATCAGCTTACAACTCCAGTACTTGCCCTTGACACAACTGAACTTACAGGATCTGATAGGCCAAACAGCCCACTACTCACCTTTAAAGTCTTAATAGATTTTGGTTTTCCTGCGGCTTTGGCTGTTCCGTTCTGCTCTTATTAGTGGAGTGGGAGAGGAATCCTGTGCAGCCACATCACCTCCCTGGTCAGGCATTTGTGCCTAGGAGGGCAAAGGGATTTTACAGTTACAGCAGCAGGATTTCCTGCTGAACAACTTCTTGTCCTTCCCATGACTTAATATACACACAGGATAGGACAGCGAGGTGTCTCCTTCACAGTTAAACGGCTTCCCGAATTTCATGCAGCTTGTTTGGTGCTTCACTCCTTGGCTTTCAACCATGGTCAAGCCTTGGGGTTGTAAGACTGCGCTGCAGTGGGATGTGTTCCTCCTCTGGGTTGCCTAATCCAGTCTGCTCTGTGTAATTGTAATGAGTTTAATCAGGATGACTCCCACAGAACAGATTTAAATTTGGTCATGCTTAATGAAAACATCTTTGGCTGCTTCCCTTTTCTCAGCTTTATTGCTAGTCCCTGCCTCTTGCCAGACCTTGCTCAAGTAACACCAGCCTTTGGCCCCTTTTTAGGCATTCAGGGAACTGCAGTGTCTGTGCCAGATAGGAAACATGGGACTGTGTTATCCAGCATGGTTAGATATGTGTGTCAGTGACAGCAGTGGTTTCTCTCAGCATTGCTGGCCTGTCCAGTAAGGGATGAACCTGCTGCTACTAGTCTCTTCCATGTGATTCCTTCTTGATTCTGATGGATGGAGCCTAGGAAACTGCTGCAACAAGGCCTCTGGCAGCTACAATGCATCTTTACTTCCCTCTCCCCAAGAAGCTACATCCTCTGAGCTGTGTGCTTTTGGTACAAGGATCTTGGTAGAGGATGGGAGTAGAGATGGAAGAGCCCTAGAAGCCTCTGTGCTGTCCACTGTAGTGATGCTGAAAAACTTTGTCCCTGTTCTCTGTCTGTTTTAATAAGTGCTATTAGTGATTTACGGAGCTCATCTCACCAGGGCATGTCAGTAGCAGGCGTGATACCTGGTGAGGGACCTGCAGTTCTCACCTACTTTCCTCTCTTCTTGTCTCACCAGGGCAAATATGACGAGGAGATTGAGGTGTATAAGCACCATCTGGAGCAGACGTACAAGCTGTGCCGTCCGTGCCAGGCTGCTGTGGAGTATTACATAAAACACCAGAACCGGCAGCTCCGGGCGCTGCTGCTCAGCCACCATTTCAAACGCCGTGAGACGGACAAGACCAACACTCAGGTACGTGGGGGAGGCATGAGGGGGTTTAGGAGCAAGTGCAGAGAATTAGGTTTTCCTCTTGCTGGTGTCATTCAGGGCAGTTGCCAGAAGGTTAAGTCTAATGTAAGAGTAAGAACAGAGCAAAAGGAAGACAGTGGGACAGCCAGAAAAGGGGAGATAGGGAAGCCAATTTATGAGTATAGTGTGGGAAACTACAGGATGTGGGGGGGAAGTAAGAATGATGGGAAGTGAATTATGACCTTCTCCTTCCCTCACTGCCCTGTCTGACCTTGGCTTCTCATAGCTCCAACTGTTGCTCTTTGCTAGTCTAAAACATCCCATCTGGTGTCAGCCCAGTAGAGACTTAAGGACTTGGGCAAAACCATCCATACAGTCTGAAACTGTTTCATAAAGCACCATTTCAAAAACTTACTAGGGTTCATTCGGCTTCTGACAAAGTGTTTCTCCCTTCTCCTGCAGAATGTATGTTCATCCTCCTCTTCTGCTTCCATAACCACACCAGCTCAGGTGATATTTCTGCGGTTCTTGGCCTTCCTCAGCTGTGCATTCCTAGTTCTGATGGCCTTGTATGGGTCAGGAGACCCTTTCTCACTCCGTGCAGCAGTCCCTGCTCCATTCTCCTCTGGTCCAGTGTCCATTCAGAACAGGACTGGCACACACGCAGACTTGGAAAATGACACTTCCGTGATGGTGACAGGCTGGCAGGAGCTGCTCCGCCTGCTCCCAGAACAGATGGTGGAGAACCTGAGTGTGGCGTGGGCATACGGGAAGAATCACCAGATGGCAGTCGCTGTCCTTGGGCTGTTCACCTGCCTGTTGGCCATGTTCTTAGCTGGGCGGATCAGGTGTGTGTGCTCTTTTCTTCTGTTTCACTTTCAAGCTGCATTCTGTTGGAGGTCTTTTGCTCTTGTCTTGACTCGGTGAGCCAAGGAGTAAATGTTTGGCAGACTGGCTCATGTAGTACTGGGTGGCAGAGCTGTTCTTGGTTTTCTTTGGATTGCCAGCGGTCTGGATGGAGACAGCAGAGCTTGCTTTGGACCTGTGCCTTGGTTCATTCAATTTAAGACTGAGTTACAGTGAATGAAAAGCTCCCTGTGCAGTTCTGTAATCTGGTAGAATGTGGAACCGATCTATTCGGGTACTTACCACAGCAGTGGGAAGGGCTGCAGGTGATACAACTCTAGTAAGAGGTAGTACATAAACTGCTCAGTCTGTCCCTCCTCCCCACCTTACTTCTTTCCTCAGGACCAAGACAGTTCATTGCTGTCTAAATTCTTACCTTGTGTCTTGTTTGGTTTCTTCTTGGCGTTGCAGGCTCCGGAGAATTGATGCGTTTGCTTCAGTCTTGTGGTTCGTCGTGATGAGTCTGCATTTAGCCGAGAGGTACCTGAAGATGGAAACACCCAGCTGGCTAGACACAGCCAAATTTGGCACCACGTCCTTGTGCTGCTTGGTGGGCTTCACCGCAGCAGTCGCCACGCGGAAATCAACGGGCCATCGGAGATACCGGCCCCGAAGGTCAGAGCCAGAGCAGTGACGCTGGGGGAAGGAGGAAAAAAAGCCTTGTGAACTCTTTGCGACTGGTGCTTCTCTTTCCTCTTTTTATTTGCCCTTTCTCTGTTTTGTTTGTTGTGTTGTTTTTTTTAATTAGATAAGCAGTGAAGACCTTTTTTTTTTTTTTCTATTTTTTTTTTTCCCCCATCCTTGCTTCCCACTGTGCTGGCTGCTTGGAGCATTGCCATTGCTGGTGCTAGCCATGGAAGCTACTCCTGCAGCCTCCATTCTCCCTTCTTCCTGAATCTTACGTCAGCAGTGCCTGTATCCAACTTCCTTAAAGCCAATTCTTCCAGCAGCTGCTTCACAAACTACTCCATAAATGCAGCCTCCTCCCCATTGTGCTCCTCCAGCCAAAGAGATTCTGGCTTCTCCTGTCCTTCTGGTTCTTCTCACTGCCTGTCCATCCTTAGCCTGTCCCAGAGGAATCCTCTGCCTTGATCCTGCATGGGGCCCAGGCCACCTTCAGTTTTCTAATGGTGCTGGTCATTTTAATTTTGAACTGATGGGAACTTACCTCTGGATTCCAAGTCCTCGTAACGTGTGCTGTAGTAACCCTGCATGGTGTACGGGCACGCGAGGAGGGACGTGTGGAGTCCATAACCTGTTGGTTCTTGCCTTCCACTGTGTAGCATCACTTATCTGCATGCTCCCTCACTCTCCGTTCTCCTATGACTCCTGTTTTAAATGGAGAGGTGTCCTTAAGTGCTTTTGACTGGAACTCCAATAATTTATTTAAAAGGGTGCTTTAAAAAGTTATGTAGCTCAGGGTGTCTTGATAAAATACCTGAAAGTACTCAGCTGGTTTAAGCTACATTTTCAAACCTGCCAGTGGCTGTTGCTTTCAGTGCTGGTTTTCCTCAGGTTTTTTACCCACCCAACCCCCACGACCCCCTGAAGAGCATCTCTGTAAAAGCACAACTGGATAAAAATGCCTGTGTTCCTCCACTCCTGTAGCCTTAGAAAGAGAAGAAACATGGGACTAACAACGCCGTGCTGTGGTGTGTGGTCAGCCTTCCTTATACATCAGTACTTAGCAGTCACTGTTTTCCTTCTTGGGAACACAGCTGAGGAGAATGTGCTGTAGGAAGGGGTGGGTAGAGATGGATTTTCTTGTAACTCGGAGGGGTTCTTTTCTGAAGCCTGGCATTGGTTCTAATGCTGCTGAAGAAAGGGGTCTGGCAATTGAGACTTTGCAGAGTGCCTGCAGTCCTCTGCTGGCAGCTGGGATGACTGGATGTTACTGTGGGGAAGGAAGGAGCTTTCAGCTGCTTGGGTTTTTGTAGGGTTAACTTGTTTGAGCCAGATAAGCAGTCAGATTACCCTGCACTGGGTTTTTTTGCAAGGCACTCCACTGAGTGTCTCAACTGGGTTTGGGTCTTTCAAGAGGAAATAGCATTGTCACAGAAGATCTGCTGTTGTCTTCCGCTCGGAATAGCGCAGTGGAACTCGCCACACTAACAGTCTGGTAGAAGTCAATTGAGTGTTCTCACCTTCCTATGTATAAACTCTAAAATAATCAGAGTGGAGCTCCCACTGTGAAGTATCTGCATCTCCTGCTGAAAGACTTGGACACTACTGGATGCAGTAGGTGCTTTTTTAAAGGAAACAAAAAATATTTCATAGCTTTTTATAGTTAACTCTTCTTCAAACCAGTATTCACTGTGAAAGCAGAAAGGCAACACAAACAACAGCTCTGTAGAGATCTGTTAACAATAAGCCAAGTTGAGTGTGTCATGGGAAGGTACAGCTCATGGCTCAAGGACCGTGTGCTTGTAACTTAACAACTGGCATGGGAAAGGGACACACAGACCTGCTTCCCATATGTGCTCTCCTTTGGAACTTTCTGCCAGTGCCTTCAGATAACTGCGGTATCCACCTCCAAGCAAAGAGAAAGCCTTTCTCCATTCTGGTGCTTGTGAATAATGCTTCTCTGAGGGTTATTTATTCACTTGTTTACAAGAGGAATCCAGCATCTACAGAGTCTGGTTCCACTCTTCCGTGCTCCCATCGCTTATCAGTTCTGACCCAAAAGGTTTGTCTTCCAGCTCACGGACCCAAGTTGTTTCTTGCTCCAGTCTCAGACTTTCAGAATGCCAAATCATAAGCACTATGTCCCGTTCTCCTCGAGGACACTGTTGAATTTAGAGAGTTGTTTCAAAGTTAATAATACAAGAAGCTACATGACTTCAGAACAGGAAGAAAAGCCAGCAAAGGGTGCAGGGCCCTCAGTGCTGGGTTAGACTTTCACCATCACCCTTGTGCCTCTTTCCTACTCCATCAGGAGATTTAGTAGGAGATTTTCTGTACCTATCAGCCTGCTGGAGCAGGTAGCAATGTTAAGGCAGACAGTAGTAAGCTGGTTAAAGGACAGACAGTGGCAGGGAAGAAGAAAAATGGGGACAGTTTTGTTTATGGATGTGCTGTCACCGTCCACGCAGCTTTTCTTCCAGTGCAGTGATCACTGTAATGTTTTCACCCCTGGAAAACTCCCCACTGCAGCAGCCCTTCCAACATCATTGTTCTGCACCCCATTCTGCTGTTAAAAGTGAGGTGGACAAAGCCACCTAATGAAATGGAAGCTGGAACCAGTTGCAGTGCCAGCTCTGCCATTCTCTAAACAAGCTGCGCAGAAGACCATGGGCTGTTATGTCCATTAAGTGAAATAAGACCTCTAGACTTTTTTTATTTCTTCCTTCCTTCTTCCTGCTTCAGTACTTTCAAGTTTTCCCGATAAAGGTAAATGTAGAAAAAGACTGGGGGTCTTTTTAATTATTATTTAGCTGTGATTGTCTTCTGCACACCTACACAAGTTGGTTTGAAAGCTCCTGCTAGTTCTAGCATGTGAACTTGCAACCGCCTGGTATGGCAGAGGTGAGCAGTTCCTCTTGCTGCTCTGCTGTCACGTATGTCCAAGTGATGGGAGGAATCTCATGTTTAGAAGGATATATTGAGTCTGCTGGAAGGAGAGAGTGAGCCTGTGACAAACTGTTAAAAAGCATGGGGACGGGGATCGTGTCTGATTTCTAATGGTAATATCCTAATATCCTTTTTTTAATAAGAATAAAATTAATCTGTTGAAATTTTCTTGCCTGGCAGCAATGAAACTCTAGGCAGCCTGTAAAGATTCTTGTCATCCTGTTCAGATATTTTGTTTTGAGGAGCTGAAAGTCAAGGCTGTGTTAAGTTTCACTTTGTTCTATTTCGCATGGCTTCCTATTTCTCCTGGGCAGATGCTTTCCTCCCTTCTTTTGATTCTTTCAATTTAAACACGTCCCATCTTTGACCCCCTGGGATCTGGCACCTTTTATGCTGTTTTGCTCTTAAGTGTTACGGTGTTTTCCTCGTGCCTGATCTTTTCCTTTATTCCCTTGTCTTTTCTCCTGTGCAGTACTGTGATGAGGAGGATTCACACCAGGTAGCAGAACAGGCAGTGGGTAGAACTGTGGGAAGGAGTGGGATTTACACTGTGAAGCCTGAATACTATTGTTAAAAAATATTGTAGCTCTGCTTGCACAGCAAGTGTAGATCTATACTGAAAGAATTTAAAATCTTTTCATCTGGGGAATATGTTAAGTGCGGTTGATATGCAAGCAAGAAATCCATTTGTCTTCACTTTATGCAGCTTAATATAAATGAAATATATTTACAAGTTGCACTAATTTTTTATGTCAGAACATCAGAAAACCACTTTGTTTTATGGCCAAGCTGTGCAACTGAAGCCCTGCTCTCTATGGTACTTTGTCCACAACTTAGAGTTGAAGAACTTTTGGACTCCTAATTGGAAAAATTTCAAAGGTGAAACAAAATAAGAGGACTCATGTTGAAGGGTGGTTTGAAAGAAGCTTTTGGTTTTGCTCAGGTGTCAGCTTATTTTCCCCCGTTCTTGCTGCCTCAGTATGTCTGTGCTGCTAAAAACAATAAAAAAAACTCAGAACCTCAGAACCAAACTTGAACAATTGAATTTTTGGTATTTTAGAAACTCTGATGGTGACAGTCTCCTCTCTTTCCGCATTTCTCACATGCTTTTGCTGGTGGTAGAGGCTGATGGATCTTTTGGAGGAGAGGAAAGAAAGGAGGAGAAAGGGTTTTTTTTTTTCAGAGGCATTTTGATTTATAAACTGCTGGCATTCGATCTGTACCAGTTGTGTCTCCTTAGATGATGAGGCCTGAGGAAGGTCAGTTGCAAGTTAGCAGTATTTTACTGTTGACTGTTTCCAGGGAAAAAAAAAAAATATTTAAACCACTGTTGCCTTTACTGAGACTGTTCCTGCAACACCCAATTTCAGTGCCAAATAGACCATTCTAAACCCTATGTCATGCTGGAGGTTCCGTTAAGGAAGGTGCTTTGCCAACTTGGCTTTTTTTCCCTTGAGGTTCAGTTAGCAGACAGCTCAGCAGTTAGATGTGCCATCTGACTCTGCCTGGTTGCAGCCCCCACAGTGAGTCCAGCAGAAGGAAATGTGTGCTGCCAGCTCAGGTATCTTGGTGCAAGTCCAACCTCTGAGCACAGTGCCACCATCTTCCTGAAGCAAGGTGCTATTTTGTATGACACATGGGTATGCATTTCCTTCTGCTGAGGGGGAGCATTGCTAACGAAGGGCTGGTAACTGAACACACGGCTGATACAAAAATCACCCAGAACTACTCAGTCAGTGCTTGGGGCTTGTTCACACTTAGCTGGACTCTTATTTCAAGCCACAGAGGAAGATGTGGTAGCCTGTGATCACCAGATGCAGCTTTGTTGTCTGATGATTCTCCCAGCCATGCAGGCCAGAGCGTGCAAACATCTCAACAGTATTAGAGGATTTTAGCCCCAAAGCCTCGAATTTTAGGTGCTGCTTTTTTACACTGGCTGCGTGCTGGTGTCTGGACCAGAGGATGGTACTACAGAATGGTGCTGAGATGGTGGAGATTTGTTAGTGGGTTTGTGTGTCACTTGAAATCAAATCTGCTCCAGCCCAGTGTGGCTGACTCTGGTCTTTACTCTCACAGTGGCCGTGGCTGATCTGCCAGCTCAAAAGCATCTTGTATACCCTGCCCAGCAGAGCTGGATGTGTAAAGGGGCCGATGTGGGTTCATTAAGTGCCTTTCACTGGACAAGATTTTTGACAACACTGTTTCTCTGCTTCAGAGGAACTGACAGGGCCGCAGCTTGGGACAGCAGTGCCTGTGTGCCTGCTGGGCCAGTGCTTTGGTGCTTCATTTGCCACCAGTAAGTGTGGCTGGACATAAGAGGGTGCTTGGGCTGCACTCTTAAATTTCTGAGCAACTCTGCAGACTATAGAGGGGTTGAGGTAGAACCCAGAGGTAGCAACCAAGGAAGCATCTTGCTGCTACTCTGGCCTTACTGAAGCCCTGACGCACCAGTGCATGCCAACTGGCATCAATGCATGCAAACTGACTCCTTTGTGGCCCTTCACAATTCTAAATAAGCTATATTTATAACCCTTTCTTTCTATTAACTCCTCCTTTCTTACATCTGTGCTTTGCATGCCCTCGTGAACTGAATTTGGGTGTGTAAAGGGGTGAGGACAAGAGGGGGATATATAAAAGTGGTGTAGTGGTGTTTTCTTTTGGCTTTATGAATAGTTTGCAAGTACGCTGAAATTCTGTGAAGCTAATAATCATGCTTAGCTGTTATAGAAAGTATGTATTGATGTATTGTGGATACATTATTTATAGTCTTATAAAAATTCATATAATTAATAGCCAGATGATTGCTTCAGACGGATTCCACGTGTGAAAGCAGGGAGCTGTGGTATATGGCTTTGCTTGGGTTTTTAATGAGACGCTGCTGAAATCGTGTGCTGTCACCTGCAAGTACACTTGGGGCCTCTTGGAGCCATTGCAGGTGCTCTCGTGTGGAAGGGGCAGTACTCAGTCCTGAAGTGTACCTTGAGTCATCCCCTGGAAAGCCTCAGCTGGGACTATTGAGGACACAGGCAGGGAAGAGGTCCTCTGCAGGTTTCTGTCATGCCAGCGAGTCTGGGTGTTGGTAGACCTTTGTGCCACCCTCTAGGAGGGAAGGCAAAGTCGATGCCAAATATCTTTCTGTGCTCTAGAAGGTATTAGTGCAGGACCTGGCAGCTGGAGTGGTTTTGGCTCTAATTCAACCCTCCTTTTCCATCCACAGCAGGGAAATATAAAGGAGAAAAGAATTCTTAGTCTTGGCAGCTAAGTCACATATCAAGATCTTAACGTGTGCCCTTTTTTAACATTATTCTCCCTTCTTCCTGTGCCTGTTTTTCATTCAACACATTGCTTCTCACTCCCAACTCTGCCAGCCTGACCAGAGCAGAGGTTATGTCACTGGCTGATGTGATGCAGCAATCCCAGCAAGCGCCTGCGTGTGCTCACAGTCGCTTGTCTGTCTCGCAGGAGAGGTGACAGTGAGCTGCCCCTGGACAGCAGCTCCCATCCTGCCTGGAGAAGATGTTGCGGTTGTACATGGGTAACTCATAGCTAAATTATGATGGGACCTTAAGTCCAGAGGAAATATTTTACCCTGTGGTTGGCAGGTGGTTCCCTGGCTGCCTCCAGGCAGGTGAACCTGGGCACACAGAGCGAGCTGCCTGACGGTGACTGCATCTGACCTTCTTCATGTACTGAATGATCTGATGGTAGGAGTGGGTCCATCTACAGCCCAGCAGTCTGACCTGACCCATGCTCTCCCATCTCTGCCTCATCACCCAGGGGAGATGCAGCATCTCTGGTTAAGATGTGAATTGAAAAGGCACCCAGATACGGTGTTGTCTTTGGAGAAGAGGGAGGTATTGGGAGAGAGGAGGGGAGGCTCTGCTGGCAGGAGGTGTTTCTTCAGGACAGTGTACCGTCCCATATCATGTAATATTCTTCTTAAACCTATTTATTTATTTTTAAAGTGTCTGTGTAGCAGAGTTGTGCCCAACTCTCTAGTACTGCTGTGGTCATTGTAAACACTAAGATACCCAGTTTTTGATGTTCACAATACCAAGTTCTGAAATAAACGGCTTCCGGGCCCTGATTATTTCCACAACCTGTCTGACTCCAGAGCCTTTTTTTTTTTTTTTTTTTTGTCCCTTTTCCCTTTTTTGGTTACTCTTTCCACTGTTATCAGTCCCACTGTTACCACACACACAAATGGCTTGGAGCAGGACAGTAGTCTGGGAACAGAGACATGGCTGCACTGCACCATTCCATGGCTGTGATGTGGCTGCTTCCTGCCTTCTGATCCTCTTGATCTCCTCACCTTTTTTCATCTGCTTCTGAAAGAAGTTTTAGTTCAGCTGACAGTTCTCAGACATGGATTGTGTTCCCATGACAGCACCCTTGCTCTTCAGCAGCACCTACCCCTCCTGCCATGACACTGGCAAACACTAAGGAGAAGAGTGGAACAGGACTCTGCATGTTGCAGGCATTTACTGTGGTCACAGCAGATGAATGTTTAGGCCATTCTTTGGTCAGCACTCAATCCTAAGGCATTAATATGCTATACTTAAAAATCTTCACCTCTTTTTTGCTAACCAGAAAAATTCCTTTTCTGGATGGTGCAAGACAAATGATTCATCAGGTGCCCAGAGGCCATGACTGCACTAACTTGGTGAGGCTGAGAAGTGGGGCTGTTGAGCAGCAGAGCCCATGGGGAAGCCTGATTCAAAAAAATTACAATCCCAGGAAAGAGATTGTGGTTATGAGTGATGAATGAATCTTCCAGCCCATTCCATGAGAAACTACCATAAGCCAGATAAGCGGTTTTCCACTGCAGCAAGGAGCTGAGTAAAGGTGGATCCTTTCACCTAAAGATACGAAGGCTGCTAAGTTTGGTAAAAAGAGCTGTGTTGTTGACAGGCAATGCTCTGATTTGGCCCTTCACAGACATAGCACAGTCAGTGGCAGGTACCACTCTTTCTGATGCAATTCATACCATAGTCCTGAGCTGCAGTTTTCATTTCCTTTTCCCATTCATTTTCTCTTGCAAAGCTGAGATGGACATGTATGTCTCCTATTTATATCTGTATGTGTGGTGGGGCAAACACGTATGTGTGCGTGCACTAAAGGACTCTGCACATTTGCAAAGCATGACACTGTTCCCAGGTCCTCTGGAACCTGAAGAGGCTGGGCACTTTCTGCTGCAAGACTTGATGAGTTCCTTGCTGCTGTTAAAGTCATGTCCTGCTTGCAAGAGCTGGGAAGCCGGTTGGCTCAGATGTTGTTCAGCCTGGTTAAGCTGGTCGGGATTGTTGATGTCTGCCTTGTACTAGCAGATAAGTTTATAAGTTTTTTATAAGATATTTTAAATTGTAATCTGAACTCTAGACTACTTCTGGCCACACTAGCGCTGCATAACATGGCTGCATCACCTCTTCAATCTCCAAGAGAGAACGGCACGTGCCTACATCACCTCACAGCACAAGATTGATATAGGTGTGTTTCTTCACACTGATTTACTGCCCGCTTTCCTCTGACAGAGGAAAATCCATGTTGCTGCTCTCATCTGTCCCTGTCTTCATCAGAATTGAGATTAAACCTCCAAATGCTGCAGCTTAATTATATGCTGCTAAGGCCGATATCTCTGTTTTAAGATATGTACGCTTCATACTTTCTTAGGACTTCATCGTCACTTGACAAGAGTATTGCCTCTTCCTAACTAAACAAAAATCTTACAGAAGAACCTTGAGAGATTTTATTCGTATTCTAGACTTCCATTCACATGTTTTATTCAGTTGTTAGAAGTAATAACAAAATTCCTATACTTTCAACTTTGCAGCCTTGTTAGGATGTGCATTTTGAGGACACAAGTGAGATTCCAAAGCTGACTTCTCATTTCTGATGCAAAGTAGTAACTGAACTGTACACAGAGACTGAGATTGCAAGGAGGAATAGAAAGAAGGTAAAAATAGGAGTAAATTTTTGACAGATTGTTCAGCTTAGGTTGACTTCTAAGTTTTAAATCGCTGTAAAGGCAGATGATGAAATGGGGGTATCAGAAATTAATTGCATAGTTTATTTGCATATAGTGCTAGCTGCAAAAACTTTAAAATACAAAGTCCTCTTATGTTATTTTACCCATGGACTAGAAGTCAGTTTACGTCTGTAGTAAATAAAACTCAAGCTGATACAGGTACCCTCAGTATGTTTTGTCTGTTATCTCTCATCTTGTGTTCTCAAGCTGGACACGCTGTTCTACAGCCAGAACTCCATGAAAACCACTCACAGATCTGGAAATACTATTGCCATTATTAATGCAAATTAGTATCTTTCCAGGCACTGTAATAGAGATTGGTTTTTGCACACTAGAAGCCAGACAGTTCTTGGAGCGAACGCTCCAAGAGCGCGGTTCTCTCTGAATGGCTACACTAGTACATATTTTTGGCTAATTATGATATGTAGAGGAAGGAAAATGTAGTGATTCAGGCCTCAGTTTAGGATTGGAAAATGCATGTCTGTATCTCTGTTCTATCATAGGATTTTTCTGTGAGCCCTGACAAGTCACTTAGCTTCTCTTTGCCTCTTTTCCCACCTGTAAAATGAGGATAGTGAGTCTTCATTGCCTCACAGAAGTATAACAAAGGCAAATGTATTGAAGAGGTTTGAATGTTAGCTTTAAAACAGTTCTTGTGCCAATATCGTTATCTACATACCCCTAAAAATACTTTTCTCTGTACTGGCATTAGAGGTAAGATATTGATTGCAGTTTCTAAAGACAAAAAGACTAGCAGAGAGCTACCTGCTTTCCACAGTCATGACATTTCTAAGCATGTTGTTCGCGTGCACACGTAACATCCACCAGAGGTACTCTATTGGTCCTTTGTGTATCTGGACTTTCTTAAAGCATTCTGGTGATCTCTGGGTAATTTTCTCATCCAGGGAGAGAACCAAGGCACACGAGTTCCTAAACTGTTCCACCATTTTTTCCACCCTGTATTGTGGGACAGGTTGGTGCATGATAATTTAAGGTTGAGCAGTTCTTCTTCCCCACTTCCAGAGGTGTAGGAACATTCCTGTAAACTCTTAAGCATTCTGCATCTTGCACTGAAAAATTAGTACAAATCTGATAACAAAGCAAGTGTTCATGCAAGAAGTACAGCCAAGAGAAGGAGTTACTGGGATGTACTCATAGCTAAATGTTTGTCATGCGTGTCATCTGCAGGTACCTTTCTGGAGATTCGATTACTCTCTTTCCCAGTGGCAATGGGTCTGCCTTCCCTTCCTCTGCTACGTCTCTCTTTGTCCCAACACCACCCAGTCTTCTCCAGCTGACAAACCAACAGCTCTTCAGATCCCCACGGAGAACTTCTTCTTCCTCTCTTCCTGGTCGTCTCAACAGGGCACTCTCACTGGGAACCATCCCCTCCTTGGCCAGGGCAGGTAAGTGTGCATGAAACTTTCTGGCCCGATGGAAATGACGGTGGAGTGGTGCAGGGCTTCAGAAGGAAACGGGCTGTGAGGTATCCCCACATTATAGTCCTCTTTAGGGACTGCTGCTTCTCTGGCACAGACGAGTATCCAGCATTGGTAATTATTTTTTTGCATTAAGAGTGATGGAGCAGCTTTTGGAAGTGATTGGGAGCATCAGGATAACTGATCTGCCGAGAGCAGCTGCTCCCTTCCTTCTCGCTACTTCGGAGAGTTCGCTGTTCTTGCTACAGCTGAAGGGAGCTGGGCTGAAGGCAAAGCTCTTCCCTAAGTCTGGGTTTGATAGGCACTAGCACAGCTATGGAAGCTGCTTTACAGACCCCATTTCCTCTTGGTTTTAAGGGCTTTGTGCAATCGAGGGAAGATTTACGGGCCTAAGGAAAGACTCTCTCCCACTAACTCAATAAGCTCTCAGTTTTGCTGTGCTTGAGACTAACAGAAGGGAAATGGTGTTCAAATGCTATCCTCCGTCCAAGGACAGCTAAGCTTTCCCCTGTCACTGACTGATTACCGGAAGGTCAGAGGCCAAAATGTGGCAGTTTTTAGGATAGCACTGCAGCAGACAGCAGTCTTGCAGGGATTTTTTAGTTCATTTGACATGTCTTTAGCTCACACTGCCGGCAGTTTGCCGGATCCATCAAGAGTGAGAAAAAGAGCAGCCATGTAAACCTTGCACCAGCGTGGCAGCTTTTGGCACAGGCTTCACCTTCCTTGTTTCCGAAGCGCTACTGGAAGAGCAGGTGCAAAGGCAGCAGCTGGCTGGGATTCCCTCTGCACACTCAACCACCCTCGGGAGGGCTGTGCTTGCTTTGCTAAGGTGCAAAGCCAGACAGACTGAAGACAACGTGCTGTGGGGCCTGAATGTTTTTCACAAACAGCAAGATTTTCAGCTTCCAAAGCTGTTTATATATAGACTACTCAGGAAAACAGGAACCCTTTTCCTCCTTGTATTTACCACCTGTCTCCTGAGATTGGTGACAAGATGATGTGATAACATTTCTGAAGGATATCTCCAGTAGTTGACCCAGCTGTTCAAGCTGTTTCATTTTTCTTTTTTAGATTCTGGATACTTGTTCAGTGGCAGTCGACCAGCCTCGCAGTCATCTCAGTCCAAGGAATCTCCTACGTCAGGTAATGCACAAGGCCTTCCGGAGCAACTGTTTGCAGGATTTGCAGGGGGTAGGCTGAAACATGTGATCCGAGTTTAATTCTTTCCTCCCTGCACACATCCCAGTGAAAATGTCCCTTTCCCTGTTAGAAGTGCTGCAGAGAGGGTTCCAGCTAAGAGTGGGATTGCATAAATAAGATGCTATATGTGTTGGATGTTTTCAGGGAGACAAAGCAAGGATCCCTTCCCTGCTCTGCAGCCTGGTTGAGGCTGTTTTGATAGAAGACTTTAAACTGTTTCTAGGACAGCTCTTTTATTTCACTTTCCTTCCCCAGCCCAAGGAACTGCTAATTTGGCTGCCCTGTCTGCTCTGCCCTTTTGGTCTTGTGTCCTTCGGTGACCTGTCTGTTGCCCTCCTGACCTCAAATGGATCTGCTGGCTGTTTGTGCTGCTTAAGTGTTTGGTGCTGGAAATGCAGCCCCAGCCTGGGCTAGTGCCATTGTGTGACCTCCTCGCATCCTCGTACACTTTCCCAACAGCCTTTACAGGACATGCAGAATGGTTAATTTATCTGCAAAACAGCATGTGCCATTCCTGCAATGTGGAATTTCTGTGTGTTTTACTTTGTAGGAGCTCGAATGAGTAAAGAATTTCAGTCTGAGATATGTTGGACATTTGCAACTCCCGTCCCATTTTCTTGTAGAACTGTTAAAGAAAACTGTGCCAGTTGAATTGGGAATATAATCGAATTAATTTTCTCTTGGGGATGTTTCCATTTCAGAGCACTTCTCCCTGCTGTCTGGCAGCTGTGCTCCCTCCCGCATCCCCTCTCCAGCACCCTCAGTGGCTGGCTCTGTGACTTCCAGCTCGGGTTCCTTGCGCTACCGCCGGCCGCTCATCAGCCCTGCTCGCCTGAACCTGAAAGGACAGAGGCTGCTGCTTTTCCCATCTCAGAATGAGGGTCTGCTCACCCCAACTAGCTCAGAGGAGCACACCCACTCAGACAGCAACATCTTTACTACCGAGCTGTCCTCCTTTCCAAAGAAGAACCTCAGTGAGCGGGGAATGCATGGTATGCTGGCAGCCTGCTGCACTCCTGGAAACGCCTTTGTAGGAGGCTTGTGAGCAAAGACACGCATCATCTAGGCCACACAATAGATGGGGAACCTTCAGGAAGCCCAGCTGGTGATGACTGGTGGGCTACTAAAACTCCCTTAAGAACCCACTGGCCTGGAGAGCCCCTTGTCTGTCAGAACAATGTCCTTTTCTCACTTAGTGGTGCCCTGGGGATCCTGCTGCCCCTGCCTTCACCTTTGTCTAGGTAACTCCTTTCACCATGGATGTGCTGATGCTGATATGAACAATTTAAGAGATAAACATGCCAGACTTCTGCTGCACAGCACTGAAATCTGCCTTTTGTTTCCAGCTCCTGTCCTCAATCCTCTCATGATTTTACCAGGCAACCATTCATTACTCATGTCTAGCTTTAGTCTGGTAGCTTCTGTTACTTTTGGCTTCCATTGGTGCCTTCTGAATTTTCCTGTCTTTCTCTCTTTGTAGATATGAGATCTGTGATGGAGGGAGGGAGTATTTGCAGTGATAATTCCATCAAAAAGGAGGATCACTCATCACACTCATCTACCTGTGTGGTAGACACAACTACCAAAGGGGAAGATCTGGCAGGCTGGAGAGGTAGGTGCAAGTCATGTGAGTGCTTCCTGTATGCGTGAGGGTAACTGAGAACTTTCCTGTGCTTTAGTAGTGATCTGATCTCAGGATCAAATAACTAACTAGTAGCAAAGTGGATCTTCTGCCTGCTATTCTAAGACTTTAATAAGGCTATTTCTGTTTGGACTGTCTGAAGAATACTGACAGTGCTAAACTGAGACAGAAGGAGAGGGATGGGGATGCGGATGTTGAGAAGAGCGATGAGATGAAAATAGAACCAAAGAGAGCAGTGGAATCTTTCCTGACAGGAGAAGTGCTTCAGCAATTTCTGCTTCTGGTGAAAATGCTGGACAAAGATAGAGAAAGAGCACAACATATGTTCAATATTACTTATCAGCTCTTTAATACCTCTTTCTACTATTCCTTTTTTTCCTTTGTGTTGTCCTCTTCTACTAAGGTCGTTTTGGTAACTCCGCTCTCCGAGGTCTGCTAGCCGTGAGTCTGACTCTCAATGCTGTCTTCACATCAGCCTATGTCTACCGGAGCCTGCGTTGATTTGTGCCAACACTCCTTTTCTTTCTGGTTCCACCTGCTTCTGAGGAGACGAGAAGAATTCAACCCTGGCTTCATGTCTAATGGCCGTGCCACTGGTGCATGCTGTTTTTTTAAAAACCTACTGTTATGCTCAGCTGTCATGACAAGGAACCCAGGTAGCTGCTGCCATCACTTCCAGGTAGAACATATGACAGGATTGTCCCTGGAGGTGGCAGGCAGAATTCCCAGAAAGCTGCACTGCAAAGCAGGAGGCCAGTCAAATGGCCCATGTGGTTTCTTTCAAAGGAAAGGACCTGAGGCACAAGCCTGAGAATGTGTAAGCTACGTTTTTAGGAACCTATCCCCAGCTCTTCTTTCTGACACGTTAACCTCGTGCTGATGGTGCTGGTAAAATGAGGAGAATTACAACAAATGAGCTGGAGAAGAGGGATCGCTTAGCAGCTGGTGCTGGGCTTTAGCTACTGTACCAGCATTCCCAGTGGTTCCTCTTCTCTCTTCCCTTTGTCTCTCTCCTCTAAATTATCAGTGATTTTTCTTTAGTTGCCTTAAGCTTGCCTAAGCACGTGGGTGACCTTGGCTGTTCTGTCATATTCTTGCATCTTCTGTATCCATGTGCTTCCAACCTGGGCTGTGCCCTGGGGCCACTTTCCCCAGTTGCCATTCTGGTCGCGCTGGTTCTCAGAAACTGCTCTGTAGATACCTCCACCCAGCAGCGTTGCTGTATAGGTGTGTAGGTATACACAACCCCCAGACAGACATCCTTTTGTGGTCTGCATTGGGAAGAGGAAGCCTGAGCTTTGCTTTACCCAGGAGGCATTAATTCTGTTCCAGTTAATTCTGTAATCAGAAAGGATCCATACATGATTTGCACCATAGTCAAAGGGCTTCATTTCACGACGGTGTTTTCACCGGAGCAGTGAGTGACATGGCTGCTGCTTGCTGTAAATCGCACAAATCTGTTCTGGTGGAAGATACATGAGGAGCTGTCTGATTGTACACATTTATCCACAGAACCATTGCCTCAGTCGCATACTGGGATTTGCTCAGCAACCATTTGAGGTATGTCTTTCTTAGTTAAATACCAGGGTGCTCTCAGTGAGAAATGCCAAACCTGCTCCTGGACAATTCAGCCAATGGAAGTTTTTCAAAAGCAGTTTAGAATTTGGGCACTTCCACTTCTAGGTGAATCTTGAGCAGAATTCAGGGGCCGTTTAGAGTCTTGTGCTGAATATTCAAAATCATTTAGTACATCTTAGGGAAAAAAAATAAATCTTGATCTTTATGTTTTGATTCTTAAATCCCAAGTGCAGAGGCAAGATTTACCATTGTGTTAAGGATATGTGGTGAAAAGAGAGCCAACTGACGTTAGCTAGGTACTTCCTGATGCAGGACTGACTCTGTTAAGAGTTTTTCTATTGTCTCTTCCTTTGGGCTCCTTTACCTCAAACTTCATAACTCTCCCTCAGCCCCCTGTCCTGTGTTTGCATCTTGAATTAACAGCGTTAGGCTTTCTGTGTCTTTCCTCCATTTCAGTTCTGCTGCTGCTCCCTCTATTGTACTCTTGCATGTGCATAGAATCCAAGTGTCTCTCTGCTGATAATTCCCTGCTCTGAACCTGAAATTCACACCTCAGAGTGATGATCACCTTTCCTTTCACTTCATTTTTTTTTTTCCTCTTGCATGTTTTAATTGAGTTCCTACCACAGCCTCACTTAGTACCTCATGTGAGTGATATCCAGACTCTAATCAGCACGCTCTATGGCAGATTAAATGGGGCTTTACCGCTGGCGATTCAAACACTGACAAATTAAATCTTTGTTCTTCCATTTCTTCCTGCATTGTTTTAGCAGCCCACTGCCGCAGCTCTCCATCCTCCCTTGTTAGTGATGCCTGTTCATGGCCTGCTCTGCGTCTTACAGGCAGAGGACAGACCTCTGCCCACACGTGCTGATCTCAGAGGCTGTGGAGACGTCACTCCTGACTGCATCTTTCTCTCAGCCTCTAGAGAGTGTTGGTAAAGGGCTGCACAGCCAGCACCTCCTGTACAAAGGCGTAGGGCCAGGAGAGAGACCCGTGGCGGGAAGATGTGCTGCAGGATGATAATTAATGATTAATTATTTTGTAACGTGCACGAATTGTTACTTGTAGCCGAAGCTGACCCATAACCTTGCTGTTAAGAGATTTTTGTCCCTTTTATAGACTTCTGCAGGCTCACTTGAGCCTGTGTATAGGCAGGATGCTAGCAGACCAGCTTACAAATTTCTGTCTAGACATCTGCTGTTTGATGATGTCCTGGTGCAGTGTGTGACATCCCATTCATGGATCCTTGTCCTGACTTCCAGCATACCCAGGGGCCTCCTATACAGAGACAAGCCTGCCAGAGAATACTGTGGGTTTGCTTGTCTTTATTATGCCAACAGATGTGCACTGTGACTTCATGTATGCAAAACTTGCCACTTCCACCTCCCAGTCTGCGCTGAGTTTTACCATCGCTCTCACCTGGAGTCCAAGTCGGTCTCTTGTCTCTACCAGATTGCAATACAAATTTTCTCCTCCTTTCCAGCAACCAAGGAGCTGCAGCCTCTGAACACACCTCTTCTTGCCCGTATTCCAGAACAGGAACACTTTAACCTGCCACTGCACTTCCAAATCTGCTCACTGACACTGTTCTTGGAAGGGTGTTTGGTGACCTTGTCCAAAGCAATATAAAGACTTTGGATTTTATCGCTGAAGAGGGAAGACAACCAAGTTTTTAATTTTGGTGCTAGAACATTCTCCAGTGGTGCTTTCACAGTTGTGAAGCCTTCGCTTGAGTAGTACCCAGGAGTACACGCGTGTATGTGTGTGCGTGCGCATGCGTATGTATAAAAACATTCGGAGGGTTTCTTCATTTCAAAAGATCTGAGCCCATGTTTGTCTTTATATTGTCGGCCTTAATCTAGCTCTTAGATACTGTGTCTATCTTGCTGCTGTTTTCTACGTGAAGCTGGTTTGGAGGAAACAAAAGATAGTCTGGTCCCCCTGTAAAAATCTTTGTGACTGATGATGATGTTGATCTTCACACAGTGTTGTTCAGGGGTGAGATTTTATTTTTCTAATATTTTCCTACTGTAAAAACTGTTGGAGTGTATGGAATGGAAAAGATCTTTACAAAACAGTCTGATAAAAGATTTGAGCATTACTTAATAATACCAATGATTAATGATCGAGTGGGACATAAACGAGCTCCATTTCCAGAGCTTTTCCATTACCTACCTTCCCTTGAAAATGCCCAGGTACGTTTTCCCTGGGTATGGGCTTGTTACACATGTTCTGAGACCTTGCAGAGACTTTTTGCTGGTTTCGCTGTTCCAAATTAGGAACAGTTTGGATTCTGGAGTCTAGTTCCAGTCTGGGTAGTTTGGCAGATGTGACAAACATTATGCACATATCTATTTGATGAGACAGAGAGTATTGGTGGAATGATTTCTGAAGGTCATCATATCTTTTTACATAAAATCTTAAGACATTAAATTGGTCACTGCGGCAATGGGCACAAAACCTCATTGCTGGCACACGTAGGCCAGATCTACCCAGCTGTAGCCTGTCTGCTCAAGCAACAGATTTGGCCTGTGAATGTTTTATTCCCGCTCCCTCTTCTTGGGTGATGGGACATCTGTAAAACACTGCTGAACTGACTGGGTTCCTTAGAACAGGGCAGCTGGATTCAAGGGCTTGTGTTGCCTGTGGATGCTGCTATATTTTTTTCTTCCAAACACCATTCCTGGGAATAACTATGGTCTTAACTCTCTCACAGACATTTGGTAGAAGTCTAGAAAGGGCCAATTTGGCCAATACTTTTTTTTTTTTTTTTTTAAATATATGTTGCATCCAGAAATTATCACTGTGTCCTGTGGTGGGAGTAAAGGACAGAGTACTTTTGGATGGAGTGGTTATCTAGTGAGGATGAGGAGGACAGTTTTGAGTCCTAAACCTTATTTCCTGTGAAAGAAAATACTGTATGTCATGTGTGTGTACTTGTTTGGGGAGCTCTAACACTGTACAGTTTAGTTAAATGCGCTCCAAGGGAGGAGAAGCTGTTCCTCAGAGGTTTTTAGTTCATGCTTTGTGTTTAAAGAGGAATATTTTTCTTTAAAAAATAAAAACGACTAAGTTTTCACATTAGTGTGATTCTGTTTCTTGGGGTGCTGTATATTTTTGGGGGAAAGGGTATCCGTGCTTGTGTCAGAGTCGTCCGGTTATATGTAAACCTTACAATTGGTGTTCATTTGCCACTTAAGGGATTATTTTCCTCGCTGAGCTGCGGACTGTCTTGCCAAGATTTTTCTTTTATGTGGTATCTTAAGGTCTTTATGTTTTTGTTTTGTAATGCAAATTGAGAGACAGGTGGTATAAGCTTTTAGACGTAGGCTCTCTATGATCAGGCTTCAAAGGCTGTGCTTTCCTCCATTTATACTTTTAAGACTCGTGTTTTACTTTAAGATGTGCTGCTCATTTGTTTTAAGACCCGGCAATGTATCTATCTTGTCTTTAAATACCTGGGGAAGTTCTGTGCATTGCTGTGCTGGCATGGATGCACCTCCCAGGCGTGTAAAAAAAAATACATGTAATGTATCTTCCATTACCCAGGGCTAGTAGAAAAAGAGCTAAACTGTGGCCACGCAGGCGAGTCTTCCTGTGCTTCCCCAAAGCTCTTCCTTCTGCTGCCGGCAGATTTGTTACAACCAGTAAGGACGTTTCATTCTTAATAATTTAAATACTTCCATCTAGACCAGTGAAAATTTCCCACTCAAAGACCTGCACAGGACTTTTAAAATACAAGACATGGCAGCGTTGTTCAACCCACCACTATTTGAGCTACTGTTGGTAGTTTCTGTAAACTGAAAACAACAGCCTGGTAGTCACTGATGTTTTTCCTTCTGTTTCTTAGCACTGTACAACTATTGGAAAAAGAGGAACCGATTCCTTCCAGACTAGTGAGTCATGATTTTTTTTTCTAATTAAGGGTTGTTGTTGGTTTTAATTCATTAAGGGTGATCAAAGAAACACTTTTCAAATGAGGACGCGTGTTTTAATTAAATTACTGGCATCATCCATCGCACTGACGGTTCTGTACATAGGGCTGTATTTTGAAGCAGTTGGTGTTATTGCGGTGCTTGCACGGATGCGGCACTGGTAGCAGCGAGACTGCTGCAGCGCAGAGCTCGGCTCCGCCGCCGGCCCCCGGTACCTGCAGGGAGCTGTTAAAGCATCGCTGCCCTGCGGCCACGATGCCGGGGTCCCGCGGGTGATGCTGATAAGATGCCTTTGCATCCGTCAGTCGTGGGTGTGCTGCCGAGCACCTGAGCGCACCGAGACGGTAAGAACCGATAGATTCGGCCGGTTTTGCTGCAGGTGCTTCCCCTTTGCGATGCCCCGACAGGGCCGAACTTTGCCAGGGATGCCCCCGCCGCGGCCTTTCTGCCCTTGCCCTCAGCTCTGCTCCTGGTCGTGCAGGAGCAGGCGCGGCCGCTGCCCCCTGGCCGCAGTTCCCCCGCCTCGCAGCAGCCGTTGGGCCGGGCGGGGGTCCCGGTGCCGCCTTTGATCCGTTCTTCGGTATATTTGGGTTTGCGAAGCCAAAGCGACG
>JAAGNO010011621.1:6795-27728 GCA_033439905.1 Ceryle rudis
TCGGTGCTCGTTTTGTTGGGTTTTTTTTGTTGGGGGGGGGGGAGGAGGAGGAAAAAGACATGTAAACCTTGGTTGTGTTGGGTGTGTTGTTTGGGTTTGGTTTTTTGTTTCTTTTTTTTTAATGTGCAAATGCTGGGGACTTCAGCAGGCCCCTTTTTTGGAAGGGGAGAATGCCAGCAGGAGATTTTAAAGCTAAGGACTAAGTGCCTGCCCTTTGTGAAGGCATAATTGCATTGCAATTTTGCTTAAGAATAGAGTAAATCACACTGTTAAGGTCTGCAGTTAACTTTGGCAGTTAACTTTGTGTACCAGATGTCAGTATTGGCCTGTTAGGACACATAGCAAGACAAATACATGCTTTGATACTCTGATTCCATTTTTATCCCAGCATAAAACCACTAATCCAACAGAGCTGTAACCCAGAGGAACAGTAAAACATTCAGAACCATTCTGGATTTTCCTGGGAATTCTTCATGTGTCTGTCTTCCTCCTGTGCTGTGATGGCTTACATGAACAGTGCCTGCAGAAGTTATGTTTGTAGTTCCAATTGAATGTATAATTTCTGCCGTGCGTGCTATGCGTGCTATTTACAAACACTAACAATAGCGAGGCCATATGCTTCATCCCTCGATGGGCTCTCTGGAAGTAAAGTGGCAAGCAGATGTGAACAAGGCAGACAGGGTTCTGTTTGCAACAGCTGAATGCCTGCTTGTCCTATAAACGGTGCACTTATGTTTAAGTAAGAAATTGTTAATCCAACTAATCCGACACGATTAGGGAATTCGTATGCATTGTTTGTAATATAAAATAGTAGGCTTGAAGTAATAATCAGTTTCTCAGCCAAATGATTCTTGCTCATTGTACATCATGCAGGATTGAGGAGATGGGTGTCCATATGATACATAATAAATGACAGCCAAAGTAGAATTGTAAGTAGCTTTAGCTGTGTTTTTCAGCCTTAAAAGCAGTGTGATGTTTAAAAAGCTTTACAATGTTCTTGCAGCATCTCTCAGATGAATTGAAGTGAGTGGTGGCCCAGCTTTCATCATAAGTGGTTCTTATGTAGCTGAGCTGTGGTACCTCATAGGTAGCAAATCAAAAGTGTAGGATGGATATACCACGTCTCCAGCACTTAGAAAACTTGTACATGTGACGTGGAATATCTATTGTAAACATGCTAGTCCTTAATGTTCATGTATAGTACAGTGAACATGGTATTGGAGAGGGACTAGGAAAACAAAGTTGTAGCACTTGCTGTCTTTGATCAGCGACCTGGCTTTGCTAAGATCACTTCTGTTCGCCTGCAGGTCAGAATGCATTTATTTTCAATGTAAAACACTAAAAAATCTGCAGTAGAAAAATTACTATATATTAAGATTATTTTTTTCATCTGCTATTAATCTAATAAATTGTTCAGTACTGCTTCAAAATTGACTTTCAATCCTGGGTGCCATTTCCTGGAGTATGAGGCACCATAAAAAAAGCCCTCTGGTTATAATGGTGAAAACTCATTAGACTGGATTCCATTTCTGCTTATCAGTCTGGACAACATACATGTACATTTGCATGTATTGTATAAATGTATCGTAATGTATCATAAACATAAAATGGATAATTATATTTATATCCAAGTTTTGTTAACCGTATATACTTACTAATGTAGGACCAATTAGAAATGCATTATAGCTGTGTTTTAAGGACTATCTTGGTTAAAGTAGTATTTTTTTCCTTCCTTGCAGATACTACTTCTTGCCTCTCATTCATGTAGGATTAAGAAATATGTATGAAGGCATTAATTCCTAAACTAGTTTTTGTTTTCTAAATTAGTAATAATAAAAAAGCTATCAAGAACAGAAGTCAGCCCAGTGGTAGCCTGCTATTCTGATTCTTTTTTCTCTTTCTCTGTATCACATTTTGAAGCACCCATTGTTTTAGGCTGGTAGGTTTCATGCTGTCCCTAAAAAGGGATCTGACTCATACTGTTTCGTTGGCTTTTTTTTTTGTCATTTAAACTCTGAGTAATATTTTGAGGACTTTCTTCAGTCAATCTGTAGTCTGCCTCTCTGTAAATTAAGTATTAGAATTAGTAAGTGGAACTCCGCTTCCCAGTATAGTTATTTTGGGTAGTAAAAGGGATTCCTGTGACCTGTCCATAGCAATTTAAGGCTCAGAGGTGACTGAATTAATTCTGCTTAAAGATTTGTTAATCATGGGTCAGCTGAGCTGCAGTAACTAACCATGTGCAGCTTGCAGCCTGTGGGAAGTACAAGGTGAAGTATTCGAGCTTGACTTGCTTTAATTAAGACTTACTACCTTTTGGGATTTTACAGAGTGGGTGCACACGCTGTCTATAACATGGCTCTGCTGACAAGTCAAACTACTCCTGACTGATGTCTGTAGTCTGACCTCCCCATTTGCATAAGTGCGTGGCTCTGTGCATAAGTTCATCTCTCTGCAGAACGATGTGTGGATGTGCCTGAGTTTCAGCACATGCCTAATGGTAGTTTGATCATACTTGCATAGCTTGAGCTTGCAAGTTTAGAAAGCTTGAGAGCTTTCTCCACTGCACGGTTTCTGTCTCCCCTGTTCCTATGGGGGAGTGTCCTTGGACCTCTTGGGTTGTATCTTGGCTCTGCCATGAGGCCAGGCTGGAGGTGCTGCCATCATGCGTACGAACCGCACAGGCATAAGTCTGAGCATCCGAGAGGCCCGAGGGAGGAATGAGGAGTTTGTGCTGCATTGTACTGTAGTCCACAAGCATGCTCAGGCGGATGGTGGTGAGGACAGTCTGGCTGTCACAATGGTTCTCTTTGCCCTCTTTGCCACACGCTTGTGCTTCTCTGAAGTCAGCACTTCAGTCAGTCATGGGGACTCTTTCCAGAGCATTTAGCAAAGGCAGATGAGAACTGTAGGCAGACTGACCTTGGGGCATGTAAGTCATTTGCGGACATCTGCAGCTGGCAGAATGAATGTTCAGAGCTGAGTAGAGAGCTGTATTGGGCTTTGCCTTGCTAAAGGGATCTGGCCACCAAAGCCTGACATACATTTAGCCTTTACTACGTAGCTGTCCAGTGGTAGTTGTGAAACTAGGCTTCTCTGTAGAGCACTAGGAGATTTGTGTGTGAAAAGAATTATACATGAGATAGGTATGTACCAATTGTTAATTAATTGTCTTGGTATTGGTGGGGTTAAATCATGTGCTTCAGTGCTACTTGAAATAGCAAGGCTTTCATGAGGTGGAATAGTTTATGTTAATGACTGTGGTGCTGATAGAATAGTTTTATGGAACTACATTAGTTTTAAGAGTCAATATTGCAGTTTTACTCAATATTTCATTTGTTTATTTTTTGATTGTGATAGTTTTGTCATTAGAATTAGAAGGAAACTATAAAGCAGCGACTATTTCCTTAAAAAGTCAATATATTTATGTATGCAAGTTTGTATGCACAACGTGCTGCCAGAAAATTGTCATGTTAACATGGTTGATTTAATCCATAGTTCTGTTCACAAGTGTTTTTAACCTTGAATGCCAATGGCAAAAAGTAATTCCTGAAAGCATTAGTTCACCTCACCAGAATATCTGAAAAGGTTATATCGCCGAATGTGTGAAAGCACCTTTCAACACAACATGCTTTGAACTTTTTTCTAGTAACTTAAGTTGCTCAAATAGCAGGAGTTTACTTCCAACACTGCTTAACAACACAATACATGTTCATACATTTACATAGTTATGTATTTTATCTAATACACCTTTCTTGTCTTCACAGAGAAGACCAAATACCAGCTTGCAGAAAGTCTGCCTTGGAGACAGACAATGTCAAAGCTTCATAAGGTCTAACATTTTAAATACACTCATTCATCCTTAAAACACTTATTTTACCGCCTGAGCCTTTGTGAAGATACTTGGTAAAGCTAGCAACATGTTTAGTATTATTTCATAGTTCTATGCAAAGATGATCCCTGTTAAGGTAAAACCATTATGCCCTGGTTTATGAGTGAAGGAGATAGTCACATATTGAAGAAAAGTAGCTAGGCTTACTTTGGCCAACAAACTTCACAATTAGTTTTCAGAATACCACTGCATGCCTAAAAGAGCTGTTTTTATGCTCTGCTGTCCTCACAGTAGAGTATACAATCTCCCCTCTGTCTTGTAGGCATTTCCTGTACTAGGAATTTTTTGCTAAAATTTCCCACTCTTGCTGCTCCTATTTCAGCTCATTGGCTGCTGTGCTAATGAGGGCACTTGGGACTTCCTCTTAATTCAAGCACTGCATTGTGTAAACTCCTAAACAGGCTCAGACAACATAGTGTTGCCAGCTGCACATCTGCAGCCATCTGGGTTTGTGGCAGGAGCAGTAAAATAGACATTGTGAAGCAGAGTTGAAAGAGTGACAAGAGTGGTGCAAATCATATTTACAAAAAAAGTAAAGTAAATGTCCCATATTTGATCTACAGGATATACAGAATCATTATTGAAACAATCTTTCTACATTTATACGTACCAAATAAAGAGAAATGGGATATGCTACTGCTATGCAAGGTTCTGTGAAAAACCTTGCTGGCTTTCACTACCATTGCAATGCTAAGGGAAGAGGTAAGTAATTAGTAAAACTTTTAATGCTCATAAATAGTTCTCTGCTCCCACTTCTATGCCTTCATTAAGACTGTTTATAATAAACATCATTTCAGTGTATTAATTTATAAGCATTCTTAAGGAGAAGTAGCTGCACACTGTGAAATTACAGCTTTCAAGTCTGAGGAAAGAGATACAAGTGAATGGTCGCACATTGTTTTGTATCTGGGCTTATTAGTGGTCCAGGGCATGACTGGAAGAGGGACTTCTGATCTCTTTTTCTTTCTGATCCTTTCTCACTAACCAGCATCTCTAGTGACCATTCCAGGAATAACATCATGGGTCTGCCTGAAGCCAGTGAAGCTTCAGATGTTAACTTTGGGAAAGCCATGGCTTCATTCGCTTTGACCACGTCACTCAAGTGTCAATACAAGTTGCAGTCTCCAAATTTCTTTGAACGCTTTTATTTGGTCTTTTCTTTCCTGGCTTTCACAGGCACTAGAATTGTGGATTAATACTGTCAGGCTTTGTTACTCAGTAGTTTTACATCTGGTTTTATGCTGAATGTGCATACTATGCACAAGTAACCACAAGGTGAGGCAGCTCAGAATAAAGTCATTGTTCCAGATCAGATGCTTTGCATGCATTTGCTTTTAAAGTGGTTTTAGTTCCTTCTTAATGACACCTGGATCCTTTGCAGTAATGCTTACTATTTGAAGACTATATATAAAATCTTCAAGAAGGAAAAAAATGACTTTAAGGTATTATGCTCAGGAGTAAACATTACCGTTCTGAACTTTTCTTTCTGATTTATCTGATCTATTAAACCTCTTTGCCAAATATCTAGTACTATTCCTCTGGAAAATTTACTTGGCCTTCCTGGTTTTGTTTTTTTTATCTGTTGGGATGACATTCATAGCTAAGATCCATTTCCCCACTTCAGCTGAAATACTGCTCTTAGATTAAGAGTGCCATAAGTTTTCACTGCCAATCCAGCCACTACTGAGTTTAGTGGGGATGTTACATTTGATTTCAAATGGAAAAATGTCATGACATTGTTGTATTTGGTGGGTTGGCAGTTGTACAGTAGTCCAAAATAATTGTAAATTATGAGATGCTTATACAGAGGCCATTATAATAGGAGTGGAACTACCTATGTGCTTTTAAACAAAGCTATTTTATTATGGAGATAATTTTTAATAAAGAAGTGTCAGGGTTTTTTTCTGAGCTGTCAAATTTATCACTATGAATCAAATACTAATTGACAGTAACAACCATAAGTAAAAAATAGTTACATGTGTACGTTTTGTAGACACACATATTTTGCCACAAAAATCCAGGAAACAATTCTTGTGGAATCCTACAGCTATTAATCATGTGTAGCCTGTTTCTCTCGTAATTATATTAATACACTGGTACAGTGTTTGGTCCTTCAGTTTCACTTGTTTGCTGATGATGGCATTTCAGTGAAAGTGGCTTTCCTTGAACTGATCTCAGGCATGATGTATCTGCAAAATGTGACTGGCCTTGAGTAGAAGTGAGATAGAAGTAAGACAGTGTAAAAAGCAGGAAATTCAGATATTGTCCTTCCTCTGAGTCTCTGAGAACAGTTGGCTCCAGTCATATGCTGACTATAAAACCACTACTTTGTGACTAGAATTTTTAAGAGATGCCTTTTATGTGATCAGTTTTTATTCAAACAGCGATGAAAGACCATTTATGTGGAATTTTGCAATTGAATGTTCATCCTGGGTAGAAGAGTGCAGTTGTGTAGATCAACTAAAGTTTAAAGCATAAAGTAACATCACTGTTGGAAATGATTGTTGGTGTGGGTATCATAGGCATTGGTATTGTGCTCATTAAGGATTAACGTTTCCAACGTGCACAGAAGGGTTAAGAAATCAGTCTCCCTCAATAGACAGAATAAAGTACTATTTTCTTGGACAGGCAAGAAGCAAAGGGGTTTACCAAGGCCAGGCCATAAGGAACCACAGTCTTTTTCATATGTATCACTTGAAGTCCAATAGATTTCCTTGATACAGCTGAGTGCAGAGCTGGATGTGCTGTATAGAATTCATCTTCTAAAAGGGAACATAAATGGTAGGGCTTTGAACATTTTGGTTTTACTTCACAAATATTGTGGTATTTTAAAGGTTGAAGCTTGGTGCCTGGAGAAAAAAAAAAAAAAGGAAAACTTTGATTTGAATTAATTCTTTTCTCTTCCCCTCACTATTTTCAGAACAAGATCACTATCTCTTTTAGAAGCTGAAAAGTTTCTCTAGATTAATATTTTTTTCTAATTTTTTGGGTGTTAATTTCTACAATAAGAAAAGCTTGGTGCATGGGCAAGAGTTCTTACTGAAGTCTGTTATCTACTACCTCTCACCAAGAATACTTGTCTCAGTATTGTGAAACTGTGCCAGCAATTAGCTAGTTTTGGAGCCAGCTGCCAGAGACTTGGCCCCCAGACTGCCATGTTAGCATTACGGAGCTTGTTTTCCTGGTGTCCTGGCCATTTCTAATCCCCTGGAGAACTGCAGTGCAGAGCAGCTGGATACTCTTCATCTCACAGTGATATAAAAGGTTTAGTAGACATGAGCAGGGGATGTAATGCCAAGTGCAGTGGGTAAAGCAGGCTGACTGCGGAGCCAGTGTTCCCATCCAGGAGCAGCCTGGCAGGGCCCGTGCACCCCGTGGGGCTGCTTACAGACCCCCTGCTTCTGTCGCACAGCATCAAATGCAGGGCCTGCTGTCACCCACCAGGACTCTCCCTCTGGCCCTCCGTAGTGATGGCACAAGGCCCTTCTTTTAGTGACACTCAGAATAATGGGGTCCTGGTAATTATTTCTCAGAATGATCTTGTACGTAATAAACTTTGTTCTGGCATTGTGCGATTCAGCCCCGGTGGTAGTGTGCTGCTCTGCAGTGGCTTTGCCTGTTGGGTAACATGCTCTAGAGAAGATG
Source organism: Ceryle rudis (assembly GCA_033439905.1). NCBI lineage: Eukaryota > Metazoa > Chordata > Aves > Coraciiformes > Cerylidae > Ceryle > Ceryle rudis. The sequence goes on from JAAGNO010011621.1 coordinate 14,333, forward strand.
CCATTTGTGTACAAGATCATTTGCTCAGGGGGAGGGGGGAAGAAAGGGTAAAAATAAAAAAAGGAAGCTTTTAGAGACACTGTACTATTTTTTTTTTCCTTCTGTCATGTGGTAAAGTAATAGATGAAGATAAGTCATTGAATGATGGAGTTGTCCATGTCTGTGCTCATGGGGTTCTGTTGAAGCTCTCCGGTTATAAATGCTTACTTACATGCTTCATGCATTCAAATAGCAATGAAGTCTTCATGAAGTGAGCAACCTTTACCATTGTTACTTACTACGTGTACAACATATTACAAAGAGTGGTAAAGAATATTTCTCTGTCAGAATTAACAGTAGTGTTTAATAGCATGTAGCCATACTCTGCATTACAGAGAAATAAGTCAAGCAAATAATGTTTGACTACTAGATATATAACCTCATGCTGCTATTTTTCCTTTGTAAACAGATATGACCAAGTGTATACCAACAACTCTATTAAAATTTTATTTTAAATTTTAAATTTTTTTTTTGCAAAAAAATAGAGAGTACGTATCTTTAAAACAAAATGTACTGAAAAAAAAAAAAAAAGGCATGAGTTGGGGTTTTTTTCTACATCTTTCTCTAGAAAAGCAGTTTTCCTTTTATATCTTTTTTCCAGACCTTCAGAACCTGCTATGCAGTATGGTCCTGTATCTCCATATGGAATGCAAGGGGGTATATTTTGTATTTAATCAATAGCAGGCAGATTTATCAAGGATTTAGTTTTTCATTTTCTTCAAAACTACTGGTCATTTTTTACTGTAGAAAATGTACTTCTGCGAAAATCAGCCAGGGCACTTGCTGTCAGTTTAAGCAAGCAAGAAGTAAGGAGAACAAGAGAAACACAAAGAAAATGGCCTCAAGGGAAAGCTCTGCATAATGAACTTGAAATTGCTGCTGCTGGAAATACTGTTGCTGCTTTTCCTGCCAGGGCTGTCACCTCACACAACAATTTTAGCTTAAAGTGGAGAGTGGAGCTTATCTACAGCATCACTAAAGACTTAGGTTTATGCTGCTTTTGGTTTTCCAAACTCTAGAGACTGTGCTGATGGCATTTTTAAAGGGGAAATAGGCCGGAAATAGCCCACGGTCTTGCTAGGAGTTAAGAAAAGATAAAGAATAGGAACAAAAAAGCCTAGGGAAGCCATATTTTTAAAGGAAATCTACCCTACACTTTTTAGGTGGGAACTGGTAAGTAAAATGAATGGAGAGACCATGCAGCTTAAAATATAACAATTTGCCTAGAGATAGAGAAATCACCCCAAGATTTTTAGCTCCAGTTCCCAGCTTCCCTTCTTGCCTGATGAGAAAGCACGAAGAAGTTCATTCCAGAGCAAAAGCAGAGCTGTGGACTGCCTCCGATGCTCATTCTCCAAAGGGCCGATCCCCTAGCCAGGTTATTTCTTGAAGATGGTCTCACAGAGACCTTGGTTAGGGTTTCAGTCATGTCTAAATGGGAGAAATACAATGAATGAAAAGAAAGTATAGTGCGCAGTATTGTCAACTGTTCTTGAATTCAGAACATGGATGAATATTTAGTGGTCTTTTTATTGCAAGAACTGCTTTTCAGTGTTACTCATCTATCTGAGTGGTTGCTGTAGCTACAGCATAACCCTGAGAACTAGAGGAGAGGGAATCATGTATTCTGTCACGTTCTCTGGTCCATGTGAAATATTTAATGAACATCTGTATACCCTAAAGTAGCTGGTCCACACAAAAATTTCTTTCCTAATCCCAAACAGAGATTATTAACCTTTAATTTTGGGATTTATCTTGTTTAAATGCATTAATATACTCTCAGATATCTTATACAAATGAATGTTTAATTCTTATTTGAATCCAGGGGTTTTTATAGGAAGTTAGATCATGTATGTGAGGGCAGTCCATAAAATAAACTTCATTAGTATTTCAGATCATTTATTTCCATAGGTGCTGGCTGTTGTAAACCATATGTGACACTAGGGGAAGTTTGTTTATAGAGTCAGTTTACTGGAAAATAGCAAGGTCAGAGCTGCTCTAGCTCCAGTATTTAGAATTGAGTCAAGTTTGACATTTGAAGTTCAAAAAGAGCTCAGATTTTAGAACCAAATTAAGAATATACTGGATGGATGATTTGGGGAAGGAGAAATTAGATTTCTAAATTGACATGCAGTGCTAAAACTAGGAACAGCTTGTCCGGATTCAGAAAAAAATGACTAATGCAGAAGAAAATTGAACTTATTTTTGTGGAAGGAATCAGTGTAGGGAGTGTGTGCTAAATGCTCTAAGTATCTTGTGCAGAAAACAAGGTAAAGGGACGGATGTTCGGTGGTTGGCAAAAAATATATTACTAGTACAAAACCACCATGAAGATCAGTCAGCTAATACATTAACTGCGAGCTAAGAGATGAAACAAGAAGAAATATTAATTTTAGATCTTGCTCTCCTAAACTCTGTTCCTGGCTGTTGAATGGCTCGTTGCCTCACAGACAGGATACGATTGCCATGGAGATGGTTTTGAGAACTTTTCCTGTAATTTAGATTTTGCTGGGTTAATATTTCTTTTCTATGCTTCCATAAAAAGAAAATAGTATCTAAATGCTGGTTATGGAGTGTGTATGAATATTAAATATCTTTATGTAGGGTGATTTTTGTATCGTTCCTGTTGCACTTTATATTGTGAACAGAAGTAAGGGCCTTCCCTGTGGTTACAGAGGGAAGCTGTAGTAGAACAAGGACCTGATCACTGCCTGCCAGAACTTAGGCTGATGTCCATAGGGCAATCATTCTTGCCTTCCTCCTTTTTGTTACAGTTACGTATCCTGAATTTCCATTTAAGGACTGGGAAAATTATTTTTAGATATGTTCTTCAGAGTACTGGAAAGCCTGCACTTTGTATTGTTAGCCTTCAGGTGAAAATTGTTATTTTCCTTATACTTTACATGCTGTAATTGTATCACAAAAGGTTTTCTCAGCCTTGGGGAAGGATGGCCTCTGCTTTTAACAGGTGTTAAAATACCCCTGAGCTAAGAATTTTAATAAGTATCATTCTTTGGGATATCTGTAGAGTGATCTAAAGTACTACGACCCTGTTAGAATAAAGGTAAAAGATAATTCCAGCGTTCTCATTTTTTTTTCATTGCAAGTTTTAGTTCTGTACCTGAACCTGGGTAGCTCTGTCTAAAAGTTTATGTTGTCAGAGTTTCCAGATTTCCCATTGCAATCTTTTGCTGTCAGTTTTGGAATATGCCAAAAACTTCTTGCCCTAAGACTTACCAAAGAAGTACACAAGTAATTCTATTAAGTGTCATTTGTTGACTGCTTACAAGTCGCATATACAGCAGAAAGGGTGATGGTGGTCCCTGTGCCAGAGGCAATACAGAGATTATTCCTTCCTGGAATATAGCTGGCATGTAAATTATGGTAAAGGACAAGAGGGAGATAGCTCTCCTTTTCCTCTACCCTGTAGAGCTGATTATTGACAGTAGTGCTGGAAGGGGAAGGAATTGCACTGGGAAACAGAATCTCTTCTGGGACTTACTGAGACTGAAAAAGATTTTACTTCCATTTCTGAGACATCAATAGGCTGATTGTTGAGACGAGCAGTGCTTGTACTGAAGGATGGAGGAAGGAGAACAGCTTTAGCTGAGCTGCCAGTACAGAAAAATACAGAACCTGTATTTATTGCCCAATTCCAGAGGAATTCTATGAAAGTAAAGCCACAGAAGCATAGAGATTGCTACCTGTCATGTTCAGTGGCATATCTCGCTCTGATTGCTTCTGAGGGTAGAGCATGAGGCCTAGTATAGCAAAAGTTTTGTCTGTAGCCGAGTTCTGCATCATTCTGACCCTTGTGCCTACATACCTGCTCTTTTCATTCAGCTAAGAAGTTGAACACTGCTCCCTGCTGTTCGTGGAGCAGAGGGGTTTCTTCATCCAGGTCATCATCAAAGACAGGAAATGTAACAAGGAAAAAACTGTTGCGAGCAGCAAGGACTTAGATGCAGCTGATAAAGGCGCGTTGCTGAAAGTGAGGATCTCCTTTCCTGTAACTGAATGAGCAGTTCTCCCATTTGCTAACCCCAGCTTCTTTTCCAAGCAAAAAAAACCCCACCTCTATTCCTAGATCAGCAGATTCAAAGACTGCTCAGAGCTGGAGAGTTGAGCTTGCTGGTACACTCCCTCTTTGTGTTCTTGCAAAAGATTGAGCACTGTATATCACAGACATTTACCCTGTGCTAGGTTCTGCTTCATCCTGGAATTTGGAAATCTCCAATAATTTTACTGAAATTTATTGAGCTTGGCAAAAACCCCAACAGTTAAATGCAGAATTTTACTGTGGTTAGGTTGCCTAGTCCTTGATGTTTCATCATTCCAGAGAAAAGAAGGGAGTTACTGTGACTCATAGTAAAAATCTTAGTGTTTTGGTTCTCACCTTTATGAATCATATTAAAACTGGTTTGTTTTTTGTTTTTTTTTTAATTTGTTCTGGTTTATTTGTGGTTTTGTTTTGTGTGTGTTTTGTTTTGTTTTTCCATGGGAGCTTCAAGGATCATTGGGCTGAATTCTCCTTGTCTTTGTCATAATTTTGATGATCTTGAATTCAAGGTTGCGTTATATTTCATATGAGTACCTATCATTTGTTAATTATAGTGGAAGGAATTGTACTTCAGTATGCTGAAAATTTGCTTACATCAAAGTAGAGAGAGGATACTTGTTAGTTCAAGTATTGAAATTTCTGTTTCAGCTAAAAATTCCACTAGTTTTTCTGTGACAAACTGAATTTTGCTTTTTACACACTTGCCAAAATAGTTAGTTTTGTCCAAGTTATTTATAGGAAGCATTTTCCTCGTCTGTGGCTCACAGTGTAGCCCAAAGTCATCTGTGTAGGCCTACAAATAACTAAGGTCATTAACTGCATTCTTCCTGTTGACAACAAACTGTACTTGTGAGCCATTGTCCATAGTTGGGGTTTTTTTTTTGTGACTGATGCTGTGTAGAACTATTCAGAGCTATTGTGATATATGAAAAGGTTTATAATCTCCTGTTAGGTCAAATGTTTAGAAAAATCTAGGCAGTGAATCAGATGTGATGGCATTATTTCTTGTATTTGTGTAGTAGTAAGACTTCAGTTTGCTGTTCTTCATTCCTGTTTATCAAAATGTGATGTACCTGTGAATAAGCTGTACTGCTTTTCATATAGAAGAGTGGAAAAGTCACACTGTGAATCAAAGTTGGAATACAGTGGTCTGTATTTGACCCTTCTGCTCTACTCTTTTTGATCATACGTGTGCTACCTGCCATGAAGCTTCAGTATCGTAGGTTTAGATGGATAGGCGCTTGAGGCTTGGCTTTGGCTATTAAGTCTCAGTACCATAATTACCATGAGTAAATTAAAGGTTGTGGTTTTCTGTACAGGTAAATACACATCTTAGAGGGGTTAGATTACATTCAAAAGCTATATCTTTTTGATTTTTTTTATTTTACTTTTTTTGCCAACTATAATGTGAATGATCTATAGACATGAGAACTTGATTAATGTTGTTTTAATGAATGGGAAACAGGCTATGCTTAATGTTAAAATATCAGTGGCAACAGTTTGTTCAAGCATGAGGACCAAAGCTAAAGGCAAACTTCTTGCATTTAGCTGGCAAAATACAAATCAAACCCTGTTAAGTACCTCCTGGGAAACCAATCCTCTGATGTGGGGCTTGGTTTTTTTGTTTTGGTTTGTTTGTTTGTTTGTTTTTGTTTGTTTGTTTTGTTTTGGTTTTTTTTATCTCTCCCACCACAGTCCAAAATTTAGACATCAACCCTGTGAAGTGCTGAGTATCAGTGAAAGCCACGTGGGAACTGAAATTCTCAGCATCTTCCAGGATTAGGCCTTTATTTTGGTCCACATCTTGTGCATTATGCGATCTGTTGCTCTTGAACGAAGAGATTTCTTTCTCATCTCATCTTTCCCTCCTGAAAACTAGGTTACATGATGTCAGTTCCAAGTTCTGGTTATAGAAGTTTATTCTCTTTTAATGCATGTGAAGTAAATCATAAGGCATATTTCCCTCTTAAGAAGACTGATGTAGAGAACTTGGTTCACTTGTGTTGTCTTTTGTGCTGGAGTGCTCTCGTTTCCTTAAGATGAGATAGCCATCCCTGTAATATTAGTGTATTTTACTTGCTGTAATCTGATGTACCATTTCTCTCCCCTTTTTTCTCCTTCTCTAAGATTATCGTTGGAGAAACTGCAGTGTTTTGTCTACAGTTAGCTACAAAGGATTTTGAAAACCAAGAAAAAACAATATTAACTGGAGACTGTTGTTATATAAATCCACTGGTGCGCAGGACCATCAGATTCCTTGGTATGATCAATATGAATACTTTCATTTTCTGAATGGTGAGAGTGATCAATTAATTTTCTTAATTTTGACCTGGGGAAAATATTCAGATAACTATACAACATTTCATGTGTAGTCTTAGCACAGATGCACCGAGTTCTCTCCTTTTGGGTAGCAAATTAAGCTTATTGAAAGTTTGGACAAGAAAAATAGTTGCAGAAACAGCAGTAAAAATGAAATGAAATAAAATAAAATAAATGGGACCACAGGGGGGGAAGCAACCAGCAGGCCTGGCATAGGGCGAAGAAAGGCGATATCCTTGTGCTGTATCTGTAGTTCATAGTTTTCTTTCATTTTTGCACATATGTAGCAGCCGAAATTGAAGACAATGGCCCATAAATGGGTGTTTGAAGCCAAGCCCAGTTTAGGTACTTTCTTAGCCTGGAGACTGTATTAGAATCTCTAGCAGAATACAAAATCTGTGCTCCACTGATGTCAGCTCTAAGTCCCCTATTGACTTTAGATAGATACAGGGTGCCATCCTTCTACTTGGTTCATCGTCAGTGTGTTTGGATGGAGAAGTACCACCACTCAAAATGTCTGTTGAATAGTCCCAGATCCTGTTTTTCAAGGCATGCAGAGATGTCATAGCAGGGTTAGATTCTGTTTGCTTCTCACTCATGGTTGTATCTGAGGGAAACAGCTGGAGGAACAAAGCCTTGGGGCAGCTAATCCTCCTGCGTGCCCCAGTCGCAGGGGGAGGGAGGGCGTGTGCAGCGGTGTCTGTATGTGCAGCGTCTGTGGAGCAGCCTGCCTCTGGCAGCAGGACTGCTCTCTCGAACTGCAGTGCTAAACCTCATTGAGAATGAGACTCTCTTGCATAGGTCCAGAGGAGGTGGGGAGGGATGATCATGGGCTCCTCCTGCTCCAGTCGCACTGTGTGCAATCAGTGCCCTCATTTCCTTTCCACTTGGTAGGCCCTCCATGCGCACAGAAGGAAAAAAAGTTGACAGGCAAGGAAGGGGTGAACAGTGGCCTCTGCACTGCTCTACCAGATGAGGCATTGATACCCATTATGCTCACACACAGTGATGTGACCTCTTCAGGGCCCTCAGGGCTTGCTGAAAGGGCCCTTTTGTGCAGGGACTCAGCTAGGCACAGTCTGCTGCTCACCAGTGTCTAGCAGCTCAGGGTGAATTAACGTTAGTGTGACATTGCCGACCACTCAGAATCCCAGAACTCATCCTCAGTCCTCTAGCTTTGTTGAGGAAAAAACTTGATCTTTAGAAATACACATTTCTGTGGGTTCATTTCTTATGTGGTGTACACCCATTAAAGTCCTTGTGGAGTCCCATGAAGTTTGGAACTGCCAGGACTCATGCTGTATTCACAGTGAATTGAAGTATGGGAAAGGGAAGGTGATTTGCCTGTGGAAATACAGGAAGAAATCTGTAGCTCAGGTGGAATTTGAACATGCACCTGCTGTCTTTGCTTCCCAGTCAGGGTGCTGTGTTTGCATTTCCTTCCAGAGCTCATTTTCTGCTTCCAAAAGGATGGAAAGGAGCCTCAGAATAGCAGGAATCTGTTCTCTTTTAAGTAATCAGATACATGCATTTCCATTCAAATGAATGAGTACACGTGCTTAATGCTTTGCTGATACGTCTGATACAAAAAGCTCGTTACCATAAGCAGCTCCTCAAATACATAGAACTTTAGCTCACTGTGTTGATACTGTGATTAATATGCCATGCATAGAGATGTATCCAGTAGCAGGCAGATGAAGTCAACTCGTGCATGGCAATATTGAATTACTCTCTTCTTCAGCTTCCTTACAGCTGCAAGGGAAAATAAAATGTTTGTCTAGTATGTGCTACAACTTTTCAAGTTACTTTGCCATCAGGGCCTGACTTCCTTGATTCTGAAACAGATTTATAGAGTGAAGAATTTGCATCTGTCACTTCTGCTAAGTGAACATGGGCAAAAGTTAGGTACCAGTATAGCTAGCTACCCCAAAGAGAGGAGATTCATGTCTTGGGGGCATAGGGAAGTGGTCTATTTGCACAAGACAGGAGAGTGCTCCTCCAGTGGATGGTGAGATCAGGTGTATGGCAGTTGCAGTGTTGCTGCTGCAAGTTGCTTAGAAAAGTACATCAGCCAGGATCTTCAGGGTGCAGCACATCAGAGTTTTTCATATTCTTAAATGGAAGGAGCTGGTATATTACTATGATAAATACTATAGTATGTTGCCCTGGAGTGAAATTGTCAGGAAATTTAACTCTTTGTTTTCCTCTTTAGGAATTTACGCATTTGGACTGTTTGCTACGGACATCTTTGTAAATGCTGGACAAGTAGTAACAGGGAATCTTGCACCACATTTTCTTGCACTTTGTAAACCCAACTATACAGCACTTGGATGTAAACAGTATACACAATTCATCAGTAGCGTACATGCCTGTACTGGAAATCCAGACCTTATCATGAAAGCCAGAAAGACATTCCCATCCAAAGAAGCAGCACTAAGCGTATATGCAGCTATGTATCTGGCTGTAAGTATATTGTACTATGTAATGACACTGTATTTGTGAGAGCAAAGGGCTCACGCTGGGAGGGGAGGAGGGAGGACTGGGGAGAAAATAAGACAACTATTGCCTTATTTATGCATGTAAACTTTTTATGACTTACTGTGAGGCCTTTGAGAATTTGATTGATTGGACTAGATGATCTTGAAGGTTTCTTCCAATCAAAGACATTCTGTGATTCTGTGACTTAATTCTGATAATTATAGATGTAGTTATTCTTTGAACCTTGAACCTTGAAAGCTAAGGCAAGACTGAAAGAGGGTAAGTTGTCCAAAAAGGCTTAGAGATTATAGGATAACCAGGTTCTTGGTTTACTTTTTCCCCATTTCCAAAGAATGTGGGAGGAGGTTTTGTTGAGTGGTAGACAGTAAGGGTAGGAAGTGCCAGTGACTGGTAGTTCCATGTATTCACTCAGTACAGATTACTAGAATTACACACATCTGTATTCATTGGTGGGGTGAAGCAGAAGAGTGGGCATGTAAGTCTGATCTCTGCAGGTTTCCCAAGATCTATACGTGGCTTTAGGTACCAGAATTGGTATTGATAGGTACCTCAGTGCGTGTGCAAAATCAGTTTGGCTCTTATTCTGCAATGAAGTGGGCTACAAGACAATCCAGCCCTTCTTCCCTCTCTCCTCTCTGATACCAGGGAGTGATGAGCAGAGCTGGGATAAAAACTGGTGTTCACTGCCTGGCATCTGAGCTGTTCTAGAAGCTATTGAGAAGTGTGAGGAGGCAGGCAAGAGGCAGAGTGACTAATAAATCTCACTGAAGTAACTCTGTGCAGTACTCCCTTGCTTAGTTTGGAGTGCACATCATTCTAGTCTTAAGCAGAAGTACATCTTGTTCTTCGTAAAGTTGTCCCCAGCACATGCTTATGGGAGTCCCTTACCTGACCTGTGCTGGTAATCCTTTTAAAAGTCCTTTGGAGTCCATCGTGTCAGTGGGAAACAAGGCGAGTGTCTGTGTACCTCTGGGCATCGCAGGAGTTGTTCCTCGAGTTCTTTCAGTATTTGAACAGTGGCCTGCCTGTACACGTGTGTGTGTATGTGCATATACGTATGTATATATGTGTGTGTGTGTATGAATGTGTATTGCTTTTGAGCATATATTTAATGACCTGACTTTAATTCCTGATTGATCTGGAAACTGATACTTACCAACATGGCAAAGATCCCAACCCCATCCACAGACAGCGTGCCAACTCCAACTAGTTTTAGAACCAGTTGCTTAAAATCTGCAGCACTGACAGTACCACTTACTGAGAGTGCCTTGTGAGCAGTGTCTGATCATCAGTTGGTGCAGGCAAGTCTTATCTGCAAGTAAGAGAGGAGCAGTATATTCTGTTCTAACATGAGGCAAGTGTAAGACTCCTAATAGTATTGTCTTTATTTGGGGAGATATCTAAGGCTTTGCTTCACTGAAATATACCTCTAAATTTGGCGCAAGCTATTTTAGAAAATATTCAGCATTCTTCATTTTAATTGCTCCTATTTTTCTCATCCATCTGTAAAGCTGGGTTTCCACTGTTGCCATGAGTCACAGTAACTAAAGGAAACCAACTGTTCAGATACTGCAAAGCAGGAAGGAAAATAGTATTATTACATTTTAAAAACAGGAAGTAGACATTAGTAAGTTCTAACACCTAGTACCAATGGTTTTTGACATGAGCAAGAGTATTTTATGCACACCTTGTGTTGTCTGGTCAATATGCAGTCAGCAACATCAAAAATTAAAACTGGTGTGATCTGTTTCATGACTTCATAATCTTTCAGTAACTGTGGAAATGAATATATCCTATGTCATTACTGTATCACTGCATGACACTGTCATCACTTAACTAAAGCACTGTAAACTGCTTTCAGGATTTCTGAATTCTTATGGACTGCCTAATGAAGTGAATGGCTAAGATATATCAGCCGAGTTGTAGCCTGCAACTTTAGGTCCTTGATGAATATTGACAGTTGCCCCCCCCCCCTTTTTTTTTTCTCTTTTCATTTTTCTGCCTTAATCTTGTTGCATGGTTGCAACTAAAAATACTGTTTATTACACACCAGGGAAAGAAGTGCAATGTTCCAGTATTTGGGGTCATGTTCTTACACTGTCATGATGTTTATCAGGATAGTTGGCCGTGAATAACAACTTTCTCATCACTGTTCACTGGAGTAGAAAATTTAAACAGTAGCCTAGTCATTGTATGAGCTGTGGGACAACAATTATTGAGAGCATGGACATAAAGACCTCCATATATTACTTAGTATTTCATGAGCATGTAATCTCCGATACAAGATGTGCTTTCCTTTTGGTTAACAGAAGTATTTGGGAGAGAGGGAGGGATTGTTACTGAATCCTCTCTGGAGTTCCAGCCAGCTATGCACAAAATGAAACCAGCTTAAAGACATAAACAGGCAACAAGCTGATCCAGAGTCCTTGTTCTCTGAGAGGGTGAAGTAAACAATGACAGACATGTATGATTTCATTGATCAACCCATTTAGAAACAAAGCCTATGCTTTATCTAATAATTCCCCTATCTCGTTCCATGTCCTTATCACCTAGCATCTGTGCATATTGTCTTGTTAACAATAGCCTCTTTTTTCATCTAAGTTCTTGAGTCTTCCTTTTTTTTTTCCCCCTCCCCTCTTTTAAGAGTGGGTGGCTTCTATGGTAACTCTGAATTCCCCTCCTGATGAAAGTACAGTCTTTTTCAAACAATTGTATTGCTAATATTTCAACCTCTCTGTAACATTGGCCTCCATTACTTTCTCCCACTAGCTATCAAGAAAGGCTTGGCAATGGAAATGTTGAATGGCAGCCTTATGGTGAGGTGTTTCATCTACCTTGCTGCAAACACAGACACTTTCAAGGAGGCATTACCTGTCTTCAGGTTTTAGGTTTATTTTCCCCAGTGTACCAGTCTTCGAAACTAACTACTGTATATCTATTCCAAAATCTCTAACCAAGTCAGTTGCTACCTGGATTTCTCCTTAGGTGTGTGCTTAACTCTTCTTAGATCTTTGTTTGTTTGTCTGTTTTGCTTGAATTGGTTAACAAGTTGACTGCATCTGCATTCATTTCTTACCAGCATGCAATTCACCCTTTCTCAGCTGGATCATCAACTGCTAACATAGGTATTACAGCAAACACTGCAAGTTTATGATGTAGAATACAATAATGTATAAGCCACAGTTTGATATGCGTAAGCTGATGCAACCTGGACAATTAGAGGTATATTTTGAAGCAGCCAAGTATGCACATACTTGGGTTTTTTGCACAACTGAGGCATGGAAATTGGAAGTCCTGAGTCTTTTGATGGAATTTTGAAGTGATGTGTGAAGATTTAGTCAATCTATTCTTACAGCTTTTAATATGAGACTTTTAACTAACAGTTGTCCTTTGGTGCCACAGATCTAGGGGATTGGTCATTGCTAGTTGTAGATTAAAACAAATTTTTATGAAATTATAAAATCTTGCTATCTCACAGTTTAATTATTATTGTGTTGGACAAGAACAGTTGGCAGCCAAACTGTCTGTAAGGTATTGTTTGAGCTTAATGGTGCCAGATACATTTTAGACTTGCTTTGGATTTGTATTGAGAGAGGAGCAGGTTTTAGCATTGTGTTAATTGACGTAGCCCATAGGTCTGCAGGCTGCTTTTGTTACCTCCTACTGTGAACTCTTCTCCTCCGCTATGCCGCTATGGCTGCAGGGAGGGCTAGCAGGTAAAGCTGACAAATAACTTTTTCCTCTCTGCAGAGCTCTTATTGGGCCCATGATCATCTTTTCTGCAAGGTTTTTGCTCCTGGCATTGTGCTGTATTGTTTTACGCTGTTCAGTGTGTTTACTGGAAAAAGACAGCAAAGCAGTCTGGGTCATAGTGCTGGCAACATGGTGACATTCTGCTCTATGTCACTTCTTGATCCGGTCTTTAGGTGTAGGCCTTGTCTTATCTCTGTCTCAAAGTGCCTGTTCAGCTACTGCTTAGTGGGTAGCTGGCAGAGGCATGACAGATGTCTCTTCGATAGGCTTTAGGAGATGTTCAGGAAGAAAAAAAGTAGCAGAACCACCTTATGAGACAGCTTTGTTGTCCATTTTTTGTTAGGAAATTAAAGAACTAGAGGATTCATTTGGCTGCTTTTCAAGGGCAGTGTTAGGAAAGTGGAATTTCTTTTCAGTGTCTGGTGCATCAAGTAAAAGTATTCCTCAGTGCTGATTGTACAGCATCTATCACAGACTTCATATACTGGATGTATTAGTTACTTTCAGGCTGGACAGTAAAATAACATTACAATTTGATCCAGTGAATATCTGAAGACCTTCGGGTATTTCTTGTCAATCAGTTCTTCACTGTAATCCGATTGCTCAATATAACAACCTCTGACTTGGAAAGCCAATTTTTTGTCTAGGGTCATAAATAATTACTGTGAAACTTGTGGAGAAAGCTAGGGGAGGCTTCAAAAGCACTAAAAATCTGCAATGAGAAGT
>JAAGNO010011622.1:0-10990 GCA_033439905.1 Ceryle rudis
TTTGAGGATTGGAGTGATGTTTGCCCTCCTCCAGTCCCCAGGCACCTCTCCTGTCTGCCATGACTTACCGAAGATAACGGAGAGTGGTCTGGCAATGACTTGTGCCAGCTCCCTCAGCACCTGTGGACGCATGCCATCAGGACCCATGGACTTACGGATGTCCAGATTACTCAGCTGGGAAGAGGATGAGCCTTCACCTGTCGGTAGATGCTGCTGGAGGTAGCGACAGGGACCTCTGGCAGGTACCAGATCTCCATGGTTCCCTGACTGGGAGCTGGTGCCAAACCCAGAGCTAGCACGGGGTTTGTTTTTTGCCTGATGCCATGGGTATGTGCAGTTGGGTAGCTGAGGATTCCTGGGGGGTGCTCTGAGGCTGAGCGGAGACTGGCAGGCTGGGGGGAACTGAGCAGTACTCTGTGAATCTGCACCCCTCAGGGGAAGCATGGAGCTGCCTGTCTTCCCTCCTGCCCCGAGTAGCTTCCTGCAGGAAAGAAGTTGCATTTTGAATTAATTCGGTCCTTTTCCAAAGAGTTAAGCTGATTCTGGAATCGGTGATCTTACAGAATAACCAGGTATTGCCTGGGCTTGCTACTGAAGAACACCTTGACCATGTGAGTTTATACATCGGCAAGTATGTTCTGTTATGCATGCTGTTTTGTGGACCTTTTTAATGTGATAATTAATATAATTAACATTCTTTAATAATTAATCTATTGCCTACATGTTGACGGGTTGCCTGCGTCTCCTGTAACCATGCTGGCAACTGCTGTTGGACAACAGGTCAGCCCTCAGCATAGAGGTGGTGGTGCTGCTGCCTTGTGTTTTGCTGGTGCTCCACTCTAGCTGCGTTCATCTCTGCTGCTACTCCAGTCAGGCAGTTTGGGGATCGGGCAGCTCAGGGGCTTGCAGCGTGCCTGTGATATGGGGGGAATGAGACGTTCCACGTGTTGCCCATGACACCGAAAAAAAGTCTGGGGCTCCAAGCATGGCGACTGGAGCCAGCTCCTTGCTGTGCAGCAGGTCTTTAGTGGGGGTGCAGCATTTGGAGGTGTCCAAAGGTGGAGAGGCTTACTATTTATGAAGGCCAAAGGGCTCTGGGAGAAGTGAGTCTTTATTTCTGAAGTGGAAATTGATATGAATAAAGGAGATGACTCTCGGACCTCTCTCAGCTTAGATGTGACTGAAAACTTATTATGTCTCCAAGACACAAGTAAAACTGAGGGAACTGGCCTGTTGGTTTGGGATGTGGCCACACTGCTCTCCATCCTATGCCGGTGAGCTTGGCAGCAAGCAGAGCCCTGCTCAGTGCTCACTTGCAAGCAACTAAAGCATCGCTGCTCCTCTCTCAGCTGACCCTGCTAATTGTTTAACTTGATAACAGCTAATAATGATCTAGTTGTGCCACGGTCAATTAGTGCGTTTTTTACCTCCAATCTTCAGTGAGTCCTTAAACACAGGCAGGTGGGTAATTGCTGACAGTGGAGATGATTGAGGGGCCAGGGAGTGTCTGTTCAGGGGGAGTGCAGCATGGATGTCCCAGGGTGTCTTTCGTTCTCTGCTCTCGCCCATGAAGTGCAGCGTTGTGTTGCAGATAGGAAAATGAGATTGAAGTGATCTGCTCTATGGCAAGTGGCCACGCATCCCCTTTCCACTGGGAATGGTGAGGAAACATCACGACCGTTTTATTTCCTGTGCTCGTGGTTGTGCTGTTTAAGGTGGCGTTTGCATTGCTGGATGGCTGCAGCATGGGCCGGGGGGTGTAAGCCTGCCTGAGAGAGCAGCAGTCTCTGCACTGCCTTTCACATCCCTCAAAGTCTCGAAGGGGTGTGTTTTTCAGGGTTGTGGAAAGCCCTGCGACCAGCAGAGTCCTGCCACAGCTACCAGCTCGGGCAGCTGTTTCTATGCCTGTCGCTAAAAGGTTCCAAGGACCTGTTGTGAGCAGGGTCCCTCACACACCTGATGCACAGAATTGGAGCCCCAGCACCCAGTCACAGTGAGGATGGGGAATGGGACAGTGCAGCTACTCCTCCTGTGCTGTGAAGGGATGAACAGTGAGATCATGGGCACATTTTTCGGTACTTAAGAGCATAATTATCCAGACTTGAGACAGATTACAGCTCCCTCGGTGAAAGTCTGCATAATTCTTTTTATTGTGCTGAAAGCCCATAAAATGAGAGCCAAGCCTATGTGTGCTTCACCCCTAGGTAAGGGCGATCGGGCAGCTCTGGAGCAAGGCGAGATCTCAGCATCTGCTGCCCCCTCTCCCAGGGAAGGCCGGTCCCACCAGGTACTGCTCTCCCCTGGGTGCTGGCAGGGTCACATAGTGGGTTGGAGTGGAATGATTCCCAATGGCCCCCTGGTGTCCCCCATCCCCAAAACATCCAACCCACCTGTGGGTGAATGCATTTAACAGCAGCAGCTCCCCTGGGGGAGCCGTTAAGAGGCTGGGGCTGCACCAGCCACAGGGATGCACCCCCCACGGCCACTTGAAACCCCAGGGTGGGTTTTGTAGGACTTAATAGCCCCCATCTCTGACTGTGACTACTACACATTTATAAAAAGGAAGAAGTAGTTTTGCATTAATTATTCCCTAAAAGACTGTTGTTTAAAAGCAAGTATGTTACTTAAGCCAGCTTGATAACTTCAGTGAAGCCAGTGGCAGTATCCATGCAGAGTAAGTGTGGCAGTCCTTCCTACCTGTGGTTACAGCAGGTTTTGCTCAGCTCCCCTCAGGGCACTGTCCCAAGCATGGGGGGTTTCTTTGTAAACCCTTTTTCCTCCTTAGCTGATGAGTTATGTGGGCTACACCCTCCATTCCTCCCGACCAGTGTGAGTGCCTGCAGCTGCTTCTGCAATCTCCTCCAAACCTGCGGGAGGGGAGGGGTCTCTTCCCTGATGCTTGGATGCTGCCAGATCCTCACTTATGCCTCATCCTAGACCTTGGCTTGAAGCACAGGCCTGTGCTCTGCTCGACCTGCCCTGCCCTGATCTAGCACGCCATGGCAGAAGGGTACGCAGCATGTGCCAGCACAGCCCAGCTGAGGGCAAACCTGTGGCCCAGAGCTGCTATCCTGAGTTTTGCCCTAAGATGTTGTCCTTGGACGAAGCGGAGGAGAACAAGAAGCTCCTGAGCCCTTTTCCAGGGGCTTTGCCTTCTACCAGGTAAGAGACGAATATTGTTTCTTTTTACTCAATACCCAAGGATGCTAATGCCATGAGAAATTCAGGGTTTTGGGCAGGAAAAGGTGTCTTTCTGAAAGTACTACGGGACTGTAAACTGTCCTTGGTTTGGTACTTAGCTTGGGGGCTCACTGGTGTATGTTTTGAGCTGAATGACTGAAGATGTGCCCTGACTGAGATCTGTTTGAAATGGTGGGAGTTCACACGTAGCTCTATGGGGACTAATACAGCAATTTAAAAAAAACACAAGTGAAGGATGAAAACAAAAATACTGAGTACAAGTTGGGCAAGGTACTACAGAAAAGCAGAAATGTCATAAAGTACTGACAACAATCAGCTTAATTTGTAGTGGTTCTGTTACAGTGTTTGTAATAAACTGGAACATTAGCGACCTGCTACCGGGCATATTAAATATCTGCTGGGCGCAGCTGGGGCGTGCAAAGGGTGAAGGACACAGGCGAAGAGCTAAACCAAGGGAAGGGAGGAGGGAGAGGAATGAGGACCTGTGTGGCTGCTGCTGTGGGGACTGGGTGCGGTGGGGTGGGAGCAGAGGGCTGGCCAGCAGGACGCTGAGTGGTTGCTGCAGGGTGGTGTTGAAGCCAGGCAGCTCCCCGGGGTGCTGGCCCAAAGGCGCAGTGCCCACAGATACCCAGAGCCTGACAGAGGGCAGAAACCGTCGCAGGTCAAGCTGGATGAGCTCACTGGTGCTGCTGGGACAGGGGTAGGCAGATCTCACTTGGTTTTCGTCTGCCTCTTCAGACGATGCACTGAGGCTGTGTCTCTGAGGGAAGTCTCAGCAGGTCTACAGTCAGCAGCAGATTTTGCCATTCATTTCTGGCCAGGCAGCACCTTCTTTAGGGATTAGGGATACAGTTTAGTCAAGGACTTGTCAGTGTTAGGTTAATGATGGGACTCAACCTTACAGGTTTTTTTCCAGTCTAGGCAATTCTGTGATGCCCTGCAAATCTCCAAGAAGTGTGTCCCCTGTCATTTCTAGTAAACCTCATCACTGCAAATGTCCTTTCGCTTTGTGTTCCTCTGTCAGAGTCGTGTTCGTCTAACGTTTAATTCTGCTTTATTTGTACTCTGTCTTCCACTTCATAATAGGATCTCGGCAAATCAAATGAGAAAAGTTATAAACCTAGTTTTACTTGGTAAACTTCTGGCTTCTTTGGTCTTGTAAAAAATGAGCTTTCTGATCCCTAATAAAACACAGTAGGGAGAGGTGAAATGAACATGAATTAGACTGAGGACAGCGATGGGCTCGTACGCATCATCCTCCTTTCTGAAGATTCAGTCTAGAAAATGCTCACAGTTCCGTCTGGACTGTGCTGTGTGAGAGATGGAGACAGAAGGCAGCTCCCAGCACGGCAGCGTGCTTTGGGTGAAAAATAACAGAAATCAAGTCCAACTGCCAAGTTATGAAACCTTGTTTACAAATGGCTTACATGTTTATAAAAAACATTTTGTATGAGGCTCCACAGTGGCCACATAACTTGAGTAACCGTGGCCAAAATCCTTATTTAAAAATCATTTTTTGAAAGCTGTTGCCCGGGCTGGCAGCCTGTGTAGGCTGGAGAGAGCCACAGTGGCAATGCTCCTGTGCCTAGAGCTGTGAGGCAAACCCTGGAGGAGCCTGGTGTTTTTCCCCCCTGAACGTGCCTTCATCCCCCTAACTGTGGCAATCGAATGTTGATTTCCAAGTGGCGACTGAATCACTTCTAATAGTTTTTCTACTTGCCGCATCTCAGCCCTCATACCTGGCTGGTGACTTCTGGTCTTATGATGGCTGTGGTGAGTCTGACTGGCCTCACTCCAAGAACGAACAATAAGAGAAAGGATTATTAAAACACATTTTAATAAACATGTTTAATTAACATATTTACCCCTTCTTTTTGACTTTCAATTATTTTTATCTGCAGCACTGCCTGGGGACTTTGCTCTGGTTTTAGCTTTGCATTGGTGCTGGTGTGTTTGAGCCGCTGTTCTTGCGGGACTCGGGTGTGGTTTGGGGGGCCAGGTGTGGTTTTGTTCAGTGATGCTGTTGGTGGAAATTCTGTTGGTTTGCTGGGGGGTTATTGTGTCTACTGATCTGAATTTACAGCTGCTGGCTGCTGCCTAAATTGACCGTTGATACAGACAACGAGGCAATAACCAGGGATGATATGAGCGGGATGTGCTGGAATATCACATCTTGTGGGTTTTATTTTTTTTTATGTAAACAAATGTGAGTCCTGGTGCTTCAGATGCTACATTTGCTTGCAGAGCCTGAAGAGGGCTGCCGAGCCTAACCTGATTGGGCTTGATGGGGAGGAGCTGGTGGCGAAGGGCAGCGCTCATGGGGACAGAGTCAGGAAAAGAGAGTAGAACAAGCACACATCCATCTTCCCCCCCCCCCCATCCGCTATGAAAACACTTCCTAGGTGATTTTCTAGTGTGTATGGAACTCAGACACTGAGCAAATGCTAAGGATAGTATAATATCCATGCTGGGAAAGAGCGTAACTCTTGGAGTACATCTGCAAACTCTAGCCCAGGAGCACCTTGGACAAAGTAGAGCCAATTCCATAATGTCCTTGCACCAGAAAGTTCTGAGCAGTGCAGCTGCAGATGCCACAGAGGTGCTGGTTTCTGTGATTACAAGTGATCCTCAGGGTGGGAGTGGTGCCCCCTGGATGCCACCCAACACAGGCAATTAGAGCTGATGGAAGTTAAGGAGAGTGAGGCATGGACTCCACCAGTGGGCCTGGGGGTTTTCATAGAGTTCCCTCCACACCAGCCTGGCGATGATGGTAGTGCAGGGATGACCCCCAGAATAACAGCAGTCCTGTCAAACTGCTCAAAGCTCCCTAACCATGGGCCACGATGTGAACTGGGACTGATCCCACTCAAGCCACAAGGCACCCTGTGGGACGAGCAGCCCCACAGACCCTGATGCTGCAGGTGGCCATGGCCTTGCCAGGGGATGAGCTGGGCTGCTGGCTCTCAGGCATGTCCTGTCCGTGCCAGCCCATTTCTTCTGTTCCTTGCTGCTTGCTTCACCATTGTGCAAACGTCCTGCCATCCTGCTCCTGCCTTATTTTTGGTCTTCCAAATGAGGCTCCACTGCCCTTTTAACTCCCTGGGTGCAGCTGGGAGGCATGCAGAGGTTTTGCTTTTTTCCCTGGCCCCCAGCACAGAGGGCACGGGGCACTCCTGGGGTCTACATTTTGGTTTTAATTTATTAAATTATTCTCCTGAAGGTTACATTCAGTGAAGAACCACACACGTAACATGAATGGTGAGTTAAAAGATGTAGCCAGCATAATACTGCCTGCCACGTGGGCTTTGAACTTCAGGACCACATTTAATGGAAATATTTCTGCTGCTGAAATTAGCGTTTGCTTCTTTCACTGAGCTGGATACAGTGTGACAGTCATTTCACTGCTTTACACCCTCCTGTAAATTACAGGTGAGAATCACTTAAAATATATTGCTGTCCCCAGTGTTCATTAAATTGTGGGAGGCTTTGGTTGCCAGGTCTTGCAATGTCATGCCCAGCCTCTGCGTGAGGCGGTGCTGGGCAGGAGAACAAGCTAGTTTTGCTCAGCCAGGGCTTTGTGCAGAAAGCACCTACCAGCCCTGTGGCTGACCCAAGGGGCTGCAAGGCATGACCTGGGAGATGCTTTGAAGCTTCCTCAGGCTTTAACACGGGACTGTTTAATGACTCCCACAGCTGTGGAACAACTAATGCGTTACAAGTTTTCTCTATTAAATGCAATATCAATGTTTTAGACTCAGATCTGTTTGCTCTCTTTCTTCAATGCTTTCTCAGGTGCAGTGAACTAGGACTAAGGTGCATCTCTGGGCTCACCCATGTACTGTGGAAAGGATTTTTCCACTGCCACGACACAAAGAAGTGCAGACATGTTGCTGTTGATCCTCTTTGCCCCCAAATAAATACAGAAGCATAATGACAAAGACGTATTATGAAGAAATTGTGAGTCCAGCGAGGAGGACTCCTGGCCTGCTAACTCACCTCGAACAGTTACCCTGCCCAATATCCACCACGTAGAACTGATGCCCAGGTGGAGTGACCGACGCTGCTTTCTGCTGCTGCACTGCTGGCTGCTTCCCAAGGGCAGGCTCCTGCCCTCTGCTCCTGCCTCTTCCCCTGCCTCCCCTCCACACATGCCCCTGAGCCTTCAGCACAGCACTGCCCAGGGCTGACTGTGAGTTTTCTGAGTTATTACAATTGTTTTTCCTCAACAAATAAACCAAATTAAATATCTGAAAATTTAAAATCTTAAAAGAATGATACATTTTTTTATTGACACTTGATAGGATGCTCAAAGTCCATATTTTTGTCTATGTACCCTGTACAAATTCTGGTGACCGACAATAAATATAAAATTCTAATGTCAGTAAGACACTGCTGCCCGATGAAGTCACTTCTCCATGTTGGGACATCAGATTTTGTCTGAAATACAAGGCAAGAGAGAAGTGTTTAGCTGAGGAGGTACATGTATGGACTGATAAATGCAAACTGCATTAAGAGTTATGAATACAAAATAAATTCTTCAACTAGGTCTTTAAACTAATTTGCTACATGAAAGGCCCTTTTAAATCAGCCTCCTCTTAAGACTTTAACAAATTTAAATTAAAAATGCTGTTTTACATCCTCGAATGCCTTGCTTCGCATGGCACATCTCATTATTCCTCCCGGATTGGGGTTTGTGTTTATTTGCATATTTTGTGTATTTTTGTGTAGTGTTCCCTTTGGGGCAGCTATGGGCTGATGGGCGCTGCTCACCTACTTGTGCCAACTGAAATAGGACCAAAATAGGCCAGTATGGTGTGGTATGAGATTGAACCAGTAACTGCCATTGGGAGACCTGGTGTCAGCTGGAGGGGATGTATGCTGTCATCTGCTGACGCCCTCTCTTGATGCGGCTCAGCGATCCCCGTGTTTCAAGGTTGGTTTCATAGATAGCTTCTTCCCAAACATTTATTTAAAAAGTGGATATGGTCAAGAGGACTTGGTTTACTTCTCTGCAGTAGCATGGAAACGACTATGGGGCCAATGTGTCTAAAGCTACAGGGTATCATAAAATGGAATGACCTTGTGTATACTGCTGCAGAGAAAACCCATAAGAAGAACACTATAAAAATGGTAAGAAAAACTAGGAAGCTCAAAAAAAAAAATAGCAATCTGACCCTCTGTGCCAGTGACCAGGTCTGAGCCCTTTCTGAGCACCACACCAGACATGGGACTGGAGGGCTCAGTATTGCTGTTCAAACTGAAGGAGATGATGGAGGCTCTTCTGAAGTGATCACTTCAGGATGTCACCATTGGTAAGACTTCTACTCCTGGGTCATTTGCATAGTCCTGGAAAATCCCACCCTCTCCTGTGAACTCCAAGAGGGCAGCAGATGTCTTCATGTGGTGCAGTCCCTGCTAGCACTGTGCCAGCCAATGCAAAAGTCCAACCGCTTCCTGCCGCAGGGTCTGCGCCCACCATGCAGATGTTTTCTGGGGATCTCTTTGGGCCTATGCTGCTGATTTTCCTCCAATTTGTTTAAAAGTATGTATTGAAAACTCTCCTCAAAATTTCAAAAAAGTTACCCCCAATGATCAAATAATGTTTTGCTGAGACATCTTGGCATAGCTCCACCACTCACTTCTCTCTGCCTGAGAGCAGCCAAGCACCCTTCTTATGTGGCTTCTAGATTGAAATACTCATGGAGAGAAGTCAGGATAACGAGACAACCTCACCAATTAATTTCTCTTTCGGATAATCCCTGGCAAAACCATTAGTGAGATATCCAACTTGCCAGAACAGAGCTACTGAGTCTCCAATAAGCAATATCTACACTGTCAGCTCTAGCAGCCTTCAGCACAATTTCAGATTATCCAACTGACTTTCCAGGGGGAAGGAGTAAAAATCCTAACCCTGCAAGCACAACTCTGCTGCTGAATACAACCATCACCGGAGGAGTAGCGTGGGACAGCAGAGGAGACTGAAGCTGCTCCAGCCCCATCTGCAGAGGAGCGTCTGGCTGCACGCCTGTATGTCCCATTTGCCCTTTGTTGTGGTCACTGAATTCCCCGTGGTTTTAAGAGAGTTTAGCTCACCTGTTGCTGCAGTGGAGACATGCTGGCACTAGGAACTTGGGTGATGCTTTGGAAATAGGGCTATTTTCATGGAGATGCTCATGGGACTTGAAAGGCAACAAGGATAGAATTTTTCACAGGTTGTACAGGCTTGGTGTGAGCAAAACCCATAAACAACTGGGAGAGGGAGATGAGCACAGGACACAGTATGATGAGCTGATACGCTCACAAGTGTTTCAAAATGAAAATACCACTTTCAGGAAAGAAAGGGGGCACTTCAGGTTGTGGTTGCATGTGTTTTGGGTACGCAGAGCCATGAAGCCCGATTTCTCCATGACAGCTCTGTAGTAAAGGCATCAAAATCACTGAATGCTGTTTAAACCCTGAGCTGAAAGGTGCTGGTAGATGCACTTGGCATGGCTGAGCAGTGAGTGGACTCTCTAAGGGTGTGTGCAGCTCTCAGAATGGTTCCCCAGCCTTTACTCCTCATCGTGCTTTACTCTAGACTTGCTCTTCTATCTTCTGGTGGAAGCTCTGAGCAATAAAATCATGATAGATCAATTTAAACTTAAAAGAGGTCTGATTCGCAGAGGGCAAATATTTATGCCGTTCAGCATGATAAAAAAATAGGCCCCTTTGTGCTTCTCAAGACATTAAAAACATGTCATTCAGAACAACTGAGTCATGACTTAAAATGCAGGCCTATAATCTTCCCCACACGCTACCACACCTTGAGCTATGTCAGAAATTTAATTTCACTCTTATAAACAGCCTTGGTGGACAAGATCGTGCCATCTCTGACACTAGTTCAAAGGTAGCTCTGCATGAACGCTGGCTGAAAAGTCATTTCTGTGGCATGTAAATTCAGTAGGCAAGGCAAATAATTTTGCCAGTCCCTCTCCAGTTGTTCTAAGCAGGTTCTGCCTATACCAACAATGTGTCTATCTGTAGAGAAACCTAGAACTGAAGTAATTTGGCTCTTTGAATTTTTCTTCCCCTCCACAGGTGATTTCTGAGGATTTTTGCAGACTGGTGAAAAGAGGCTGAGAAATGTCTCCTTTTGCTGCAAGACGAATAGAAGATTTTATTTTCCCCTCCCAAATCAGATGGATTCATAACGCTGAATCCATCATAACTGGAACTAAAATCACATCACGGCTAAGATTCTTTTGCTGAGTACTTTGTAGGAAGCTCTCGCGCTCCTCAGGCAAGTGTGCCAGTGCCTATTGAACACTCTCGGGACACAGATGCCCCCAAAATGCCCCACCGTATGATCATCGTAACCACTTTCAGAGTCTCGGTGTTGAGGGGGAGTGAGGTCCTGCATCCTTAATCTTGGTTCAAACTCAAGGGTTCCTCTTTTGCCCTCACCACTGCTGCCAACCCACCTCACGTCTGAGAGGAAGCTGGTGTCTGTGGCCATGTGCTGTCTTGGCCTACACAGACGTTACATAGCTGAATGGCCCCGCACAGTACATACCCAGCACCCTCTCACTTGGATTTGGTCCTTCACAGGCACGAGGTACTTATTTTCATCTCTTCGGTGTAGTAGCCCTACTTGCAATGGCGAAAGGGCTGCCATGGGCAGAGCTGAGTAACTTTTAAAGCAGGAATATAATTCTACTGACTGGAAAGGTCTGTCTTCTTTTTCTTTTTCTTTTTCTTTTTCTTTTTCTTTTTCTTTTTCTTTTTCTTTTTCTTTTTCTTTTTCTTTTTC
>JAAGNO010011624.1:0-10291 GCA_033439905.1 Ceryle rudis
CAACAGCACCCCTCGGCCGGTACCGGGGTCGCGCGGGCCTTGCCGGCCACCCCTCTGCCGCCGCTCACTCCCCCCGATCCCGGCCCCTGTCCCGCCCGGCGCGCCCTTACCCGCGGGGCCGAGGGAAAATGGAGGCCTCCGCGGCGGCGGCGGCGAGCGAGGCGGGGCGGAGCAGACGAGCGGCGACCTCCGGACGGGCGGAGCGGCGCCACTTCCGGTTCCGGTACTGGCGGCGGCGGAGGTGGTGATGGCGGCGCGGTGGCGGTTACCGGTGCTGGTGCTGGCGCTGGGAGCGGCGGTGCGTGGCGGCTCCGGGCCCGTCACCTGCGGCTCCGTAGTGAAGCTGCTCAACGTGCGGCACAATGTGCGGCTGCACTCGCATGACGTGCGCTACGGCTCCGGTAACGGAACACACGCGTCCCCCCTCCACCAGTCGGTGCCTATACCGCACCAGTCGGTGCCGGTACCGCACCCGCCGGGCCGGGCTGGGCCTGATCGCGGTTCTTGCCCTTCCGCAGGCAGCGGGCAGCAGTCGGTGACTGGAGTGTCGGCGGCGGATGACGGGAACAGCTACTGGCGGGTGCGGGGCCGCACGGCGGCCGTGTGTGAGCGGGGCACGCCGGTGCGCTGCGGGCAGGCCATCCGCCTCACCCACCTGGGCACCGGCCGCAACCTCCACAGCCACCGCTTCGCCTCCCCGCTCTCTGGGAACCAGGTACCTGCTGGGACCCCTGGGAGCCCATCTTGTCCCCCGGGTCCAGCCCCTTTCCCCGGGCACAGCTGGACTCCCCTTGTCACCCGGGCCCTGCTGGGTTCCCTGAGTCCCCACCAGGTTCTCCCGGTCCCTACTGGTCTCGACTGGATCCCTTTTGTCCCCCATGTCCATACCAGTCCAGACTGAGTCCACATTGTCCTTGCCAGGCCCATCTTGTCTTCTAGTCCCTACCAGTTTCCCTCTGTCCCTGCTAGTCCCATCCAGGTGTCCCTTGTCCCCTATGTCCCTCCCAGCACTACCTTGTTCCCCAGTCCCTACTGGGTTCTCCCTGTCCCTAGCAGGTCTTGCACCTACCAGCACTTCCTCGTTCCCTGGTCCTGACCAGGTACTCCGTGTCCCTACCAGCCCCGCCTTGTTCCCCGGTTCAGACAGGATCCCCTTGTCCCCCATGTCCCTGCTAGCACTGCCTTGTTCCCTGGTCCCAGCTGGGTCCTGAACAATCCCACCTTGTTTCCCAGTCCCTACCAGCTTCCCCTTGCCCCCCAGCACCCGAGTCCCAAACAGAGCCTCCAAGGCCCAACAGAGCCCCAGTCCCGAGCAGGTCCCCCCTCGCCTTCCAGTCCCTTTTCTTTCCACCTCCTTGCCCCCTGGGCCCCACTCAACACCCCTGAGCCCCCCTCCCTTCCTCCCAAACAAGCTCTTTTTCACCTGCAGGAGGTGAGTGCATTCGGGGAGGCCGGCGAGGGCGACTACCTGGACGACTGGACGGTGGTGTGCAGTGGGACCTACTGGGCCCGGGACGGCGAGGTGCGCTTCCAGCACACCTCCACCGACGTCTTCCTCTCGGTGACAGGGGAGCAGTACGGGCGACCCATCCACGGACAGAAGGAGGTGCATGGCATGGCCACCTCCAGCCAGAATAACTACTGGAAGGTGATGGAGGGCATCTTCATGCAACCCAGCGAGGTCTTCAAAGCGGAGCAGTACCATGCGGAGTTGTGATGGACAGACAGACTGCTGCCGAGCTTCCGGGCGCTGCCCTGCAATGTTTGGGGCCGCTTGACCCAGGGGACGGCTCCTGTCCCCACCCGGGTCTGTCACATACCAGAACACAGAGCCCCAAATCCAACATGAAGCTGATCCCAGCATCCTGAATTTGACGTGGAACAGATCCCAGTGTCCTAAATCTGATATGAAGCAGATCCCAACATCCAGACCCGACCTAAAGCAATGCCCAACATCCAACTTGTGAAGCAGGTCCCCCCCTCCTAAATCCAGCCCGAAGCAGATCCTCACATCCAGACCTGAAACAAAGCAGATCCCAACATCCATGACCTGACACGAAGCAGGTCCCCATGTCTTCAACCCAGGCTAAAGCAGGTGTCTTAACAGCCAGACCTGAACCAAAGCTGATCCCAACATCCACGATCCAATGTGAAGGAGGTGCCCATGTCCCAAATGCAGACCAAGACCGAGCCCTGGCCCAGAGCAGATTCCCCAGCTCCCCCACCCTTCCCTTGTAGGTCCCTTCTCTGTCCCTCCCCCGGGTCCCCTCTGGCCGAGGACCCACTCGAAGTGCTGCTGTCTCCCGGTGTCAGCCCCTCTGTACCCAAACTGCACCCGGCGGGGGCCGGGGGCCATAAAAGCGATGAACCTTGCCCTGTGGTGTGGCTGTTTGTGCGGGACTGGAGGGCACCAGCGGGGCTGGGGGTGACGGACCCGGTGCAACGTCCCCGGCCGGGCGCTGCCGCAACCTCCGGGAGAGCGCCGCTCGGCCCAGCCGCGCTGGCCACGCCCCTCCGCGCTGGCCACGCCCCTCCCAGCCGCCACTCCGGGTGCGCGGGCGGTCGGCCCCAGGGACGGCGGTGGCGGTGGCGGTGCCGGTGCGGCCGCTCGGATCTCTCGGTGCTGCCGCTCTGAGAGCAGCGGGGTGGGGCGGGGCGTGAGGGAGCGTGTGCTGTGTACGTGTGGCTGCATGGCTGTGTGTCTGTCTGTGGCTGGCTGTGTGGCTGTCTGTATGTGTCTGTGTGGCTGGCTGGCTGTGTATGTGTGTGTGTGGCTGTGGCTGTACGCGTGTCTGTAGGGGAGGAGTGTGTGTATCTGTGTGTCTACTATACTGGGGGACTATAGGGATGTACATGTGTGTGTCTATAGGGGTGTTTGCATGTGTGTACGTGTGTATGGGTATGTATATAGAGAGATGTGTAAGTGTGTGTGTATGGGGGATGTGTGCATATGGGGGGTGTGTACATGTGTGTATATGGGCGTGTGCATGTGTGTCTGTGTGTATGGGGAGCATGTATGTGTATGTGTGTAGGGATGTGTACATGTGTGTGTATAGGGATGAATGTGTGTATAGGGATTTGTGTGCGCGCATGTATGTGTGTGTATACATGTGTGTCTGTGTACATGAGTGCACAGATGCACGCTCATGGGTTACAGCCATATGCACTCGACTTACTCATACAGATATACATGCATACTCATGCACGTGCATATGGCCATGCAAAGATAAGTATGGATCTCCTGAGTACCTGTGTGGGTCTATGCATGTGTGTGTGTGCATGTGCATGTGCCTGGGCCCATATATCTCTCTGTGTAGGTCCATATATATATCTGTGTGTGCATGCCTGGGTCCATATGTCTGTGTGGGTGTGTGCACATGCACCTGTATATGTGCATGGGGGAGCACATGTCTCTGGGCATGAGGATGTGCACAGGGGGGGTGGGGTGTGGACCCCTGTATTTGTCTCTCCATGCAGCAGGGTGTGCAGAAATGGCTCCCAACACCCATTATGTGCACCAGTGCCTCTGGACAGAGGTGTGTGCTCAGCCCCTATGCACAGGGGTGTCCCATGGCTGCACACACAGGGGTGTGTGCAGCTCGGGGGGGGCAGAGGAGGTGCAGGATGGGAGGGAGGGCATCAGCCTGCATAACCGCACAGTGCATATTCACTGCTATTTCCCCAGAAGCATTTCATCTCAGTTAAGGAAACGGCATCTAATGTTTATTGAGAGAAAATCAATGCCAGATGAACATCGCAAATGGGAGCTGTTGCCTGGAAGGACGTCATCGCTCTTCCAAAGGTCCTGGTATTCGGGGTTATGGCCTCAAGCTGTTTGCCAGGATGAAGGACAGAAGAAATCAGATTTAAAAATAATTTTGCTTGTGTTCTCTTCTGTTAATGGATCTGGCTTGATTTCATTATGGATCAGGAGGAGCTGCACAGCAAGGTCAGGTTCAAAATGCTGAGTTTACATGTCTCCATCGCCTGAATTTGCTTCTGCAGTTGTTCATGATGTCAAACAGGAGGCAGCAGCTCACGTGCCCTGTGCAGAGGTAGATAATTCCTCCAGTGACAGTTGTCATCTTCCACTCCACCGGGCTCTTTTAGTGAGTAAATATTTCTCAGACATGTAAATATTGTAGGACTGCCTTCCAGCGATCAAAGTCTGTTGTTTGACGTGTTTGGATCAATTAGAGAGTAACATAAAGCACAGTGCACACCTGTGCCAGAGGCAGGAGCTGCAATACAGGCACTGAGAGAGGTTCAGCTGCAGTCCCAGAGCCGTTCCGGGCAGCAGGCAGGGATGTGCTGGGAGCCAGCTGGGCTCTGTGGGCACATCTCCTCTGGGCAGCGCTCCAGCTGATGTGGGAATCTTTTCAAAACAGGGAAATCTGGCAAACGGGTCCTCAGGCTTCCGCTCTGTTTCCTTCTGGAAAGGTGATGGTGAAGGGAGCTCGGCTGGGTGCAGGGGCTGCCTCGAGGTGCTCTGGGTGATGTGTGCCTTGTTGAAAGCCATACATACGCACGAGGAAAAGCACGGATCGCCCATTTCTGCAGGAGATGGCCTTGTCTACCTGCATCCTCAGACTCTTCTCTAGTTTATAAAATAAACTACATTTTTCGAATCTTGAAATGGCCCCTGCCGGTGGTGAGAGGATCGGGAAATGGATCGGCAGAGGGAGCCCTTTGGTCGGCATCGGCAAGTTCTGCCTCCACTGCCAGGAGCCAGGGAGGAGCTGCGGAGCCCCAGCACAGACCGGTGCTCACACCAGCCACATCCCTAAGCGGGGAGATGCTCTGAACATCACTGTAGGAATACCGATAATACCCGAGGGAGGCGTGCTTCCTCACCTGGATTTTGCAAGGTATTGCCCAAGCAACTGTCACCTGCAGAAGGCAAGCCAGCAGCAGGCCCCGTGTCTCAGAGCAGTCCAGCCCTTAAGCACCTGACTGGCTCCACTGAAACCAGCCACTTCCCCAGGCCCACACCCCCAGCCCAGCATACCCACCCTTCACTCACTCTTCAGCTGCAGATAAAGCCTCAACCACACCAGCAATAGTGTTTTCACTATTAGATAGTAAGCCCTAGAAATTCTGTACCACCCAGCTCATGTGTTAAACCCAGGAGCCAACGGAGGCTTTATGGCAAAAAACTCTCCAGACACAGCAGACAAGTAAGAGCTGCTTGTGGGGAAGGCTTGTGAAATCCTGCTGCCAATAAAGAGTTTAGAGAAATAACATGACACATTTTTCTGCATCAGAAGCTGGCTGTTTATTTTCAGATGTGTGAAATGCTCCTACTGCATCGAGTATGTGGTGTGTCTGCAGGGGAAGAGAACAGAGGAACATTAATAATTTCTCCAAGACAATTAATTAGACTCTTTCTCAAGGATAAAGCTTAATCTATTTTCTGCTGTTACATTTTGTCTTCATAAAAGAAGAAATGAATGAGCTTTATACCACCCTCTCGTGACAAAAACCTTGGGCACTCTTGGAAAATATAAGGGACTAAGCAAAACTGCCAGCACTTGAGGTTTTTCTATCAGACCTGCAAAATTCCCTTTAATCATGAAGTCCGTCCCTCTTATCCCAGTTCTGACTTTTATTCAATTTTTAGCAATCAGGTTTTCAGTCTTGGTCCTTTTTCAGAGCAAAGTATGAAGTATGAACTGCAGAGACTCAAAACTCCAGCAGCAAATAAACCAAGCAAAGATTTTTTTTTGAGATGCTCTCACAATCTTTGAATCGTTGATGCATGCTGCAGAAATTAGAACCTGCCATGAAAAGCACTCTGATAGCAATCCACATGTCCTGAGGCCATTACAACAATTAGAAAGAGAAAAATTAGGTCTAGATATAAACTGTAATCCAGAATTATAGCTGATTTTATCAAGCTCTCTCTAAAGAGTGTAGGTCTAGAGTTTGGCCCATCTGTGAGCAGGTCAGTCTCTGTCCTTCCTGGGCTGCTTTAAGCAAAGAGCACTTGCTGTTCTTCTTATAAACCAAAGTAACTTAATTTTCTATGTGTTTTACAGGTTGCTGTGTTCAAACATCAATGGGGCTTGTTTCACTGCAGTTCAAATGTTTCCAAACTCTCCTTAGCCATGAGAGATGAAGATCACAAGAAGATGCTTACCTTTGATGTGTTGACATGTCAATACTTCAATTCAGGGCAAAAGCTACAAGTCAGATTCTCAAAGGTTGCAGTAAGTTCCTTCTTACCTTCAGAAACACAAAATCCTTATATATTTCCCCAACACCCATAGCATGCATGTACTTTGTGCCTGCTTTCCGCCCATTTTCCCTATCTGTTCCTCTGCCTCAATGAAAAAACTGTCCCAGAGTTTTCTGCCCTTAGCGGTTTTACATCCTAACAATGAGCAAAGAGCCTGTGTAACCACCTGACGTGGCAAAGTTAACCTTCAGGAGAACTCAAGCTCGAACATAAGACACCACAAAAAAACCCACTCGCCTTTTCCCTTCCCCCTGTGCTGTTGTGGAAGGAAGGTTTCTGCGTCGAAGGTGGCGAACGGCATTTTCACTGTGCTGGAGAAGGGGGAGGGAAGCTATCATGGGATCAGGCTGAGTCATCAGCATCTGACCCAGTGTGTCCAGAGGATCCTGCACCTCTACAGAAGCCTCTGGAAGGAGGGTGTGGCGCCATGGCAGTGTGTGGACCAGGGCACCCGGTCCAGGCTGGCAGGCACTTGCTCGCTGTGGCTCTGCACCATCCATCCATCCATCCATCCATCCATCCATCCATCCATCCATCCATCACCACACACTGTCCTGCCAGAACCAGTGGGTGCACAGGGGCCAAACCTTCCCCTCCTCACCAGGAGAGCCAGGGCAGTGATGACCTCAGGCTGGAGTGATGATCTGGGGAAGGATTCCCTCTGGAAAATCAGCAGCACCTTGGAATTTACTGCAATAAATCTCACTTACCTCATTTTCCCACTTCATCCTGACAGGACTTTACTGCAAACATGAAAAGTTTGGACATAAGGAATATTTCTAGTGACTGTGCCCTCAGAGCAAGAATCTCACCAAATATTTTTAAACACTTCCTAGCAGAAAGTGGGTGTAGAGAGAAAGCAGAGCAGAGATGCTAACTGCTCCTTTCTGAGCCTTTCCTCTGTAACTTTGAGATTTTAAACTCGAACAGCTTTTTCTCTCATCCCCTTTGCTGTTCCTTTGCTACATCCATCTGCCAAGCTGGCTGCTCAGCAGCTAGGGCTGATAAACCTCTTTTTGTGCAGGGGCTGCTGTGATGCTGTGGGATTCCTAATGAACCTTAAAACTCCCATGCAGCCAGCACTTCATGCAGAGAATGTCAAAACCCAGATCCTCCAGGAAACAGAGGGAAAAACGTCTCAGTGTAATATATGTGCGAATACAGCAGAGCTTCTCACATGGTCTCTCCAGGGGGCTGAGAAACCACCCGGAGGCGCATCCCAGGGCTGGGGGCAATAGGAAAAGCTGGGAGACTGAGGTCTGAGCCAGAGAAGGACTCACTTGCAGGAAATCCCCGACCTCGAGGAGGAGGAGGAGACAATTTACTGAGTCACTTCTGTCCCGTGACTGGTGAGGTAAGCCAGCACCAGGCTGGTGAAAGCCTTGTTTTCCTTATGTTTTGTAAAAGTGCATGATGCCATGACCAGAAAACTGAGCATGATTCAGCACTCCCCACCAGGAGAAGGGAAAATCCCTCTGGCTTTTGGCCCCTTCCATACTTGCCAACTGGATTAAAGTTTACACAGAGGAAAACATAGATTTCTGTTTTTGACGTGGTGCATCACCTGCTAATTATAAATGCATTAATTAATCTGGAGACACAACAAGCTTGAAAAGACCTGGAAACTTGAGGACAGCCCACTGTGCCTCAACCACCCAGGCAGCAATGGAGAGGGGAACTGGTCCTTTCTGGGTTGGCAGCAACTTGGTTCCTGACTAATGAATGTGCTGAGGCTTAGGTGCAAAAGACCAAGTATTTGGCTCTATAAATGAGACCAAAAGTAGGCATTGGGGTCCTCAGAACAAGGACAAAAGATGGACATGCTGGAGGTGCTGCTCGGTGAGGCAGATTCAACGCTTGCAGTGTCCTGCACTGTGTGCCCTGCTACCACTGGCTCCAATACTGATTTTATGGAGAAAAAAAATCATCCAATGATGTAAAGCCAGTGACTTTCACTGACATTTTCAAAAATAAGGATACATGCAGCAAAGAGGCAAAAGGGAAGGTGAGCGCAACATGACAAAACCTCTTGATATCTTGTGCTGCAAAAGCTGGTGAATCGTTCCCTGCACAGCATCATTCAGGCTTAAATCTGAATCTGCTTATGTTTAAACTTCGAGTCATCACTTCATGGTGGAATATTTGCCATGTTATACCTCAAACCAGAAATTTCTAGAAAACTTTTTAAGTTACAAAGGGCAACCCTTTCCCCTCTAAATACTATTTTCCAGAAAAATGTTGTGATTTCAAAATTGCCATGTGTGCCAAAAGTGTGCCTATATGGATGGCCAAGTGTTTTAACATACATACTTTAGGTCAAGAGATGAACTACCTCCCCATCATGGAAATGAAAACATATCCTTCTCTTGATTGCAAAAGATGGTAAATCATGACACAGTTTCTCCTAAGTTTTTATTATCTTTAACCAAGAAATATATGTCATGAAGAGTTAGAGTCGTCAGGTCCTTGGGTGAGAGGAAATTAACACCGACAAGGAACCTAATAATCATTGATCCATTTTTATTTAATTACGCTTGGACACATAGTGTGTCTGACAACTGGACTCTCCTGTGGCCAGATTAAGAGGCCTGTCAGCTGTATCTGATCTGCAAAAAAATACTGCTACTGACCAACTTGGAAAGCCCCCAGAACACCCTCCTTAATGTCATTCATGTTTATACCAGTGTCTTTATTTTTAGCCCCACCTTCTGAAACACTGGGCTCAAGGAAGACCATGAGCTGTGGAGTTATGTATCCCTGCCATGATGAGCATGCAAATCCATCTGATGGGTACTGCCACCCTGGCACGAGTGGGGCAGGCACACAGCTCCCTGCTAGGTCACCTGGATGGGTTGGCCTTGCCTGACCCGATGCAGAAGATAGAGGTGACAAGCAGAATTGGGATGGCTGAGTGCTGTGTCAGCGCATGCCCCGGTTGAAGCTGGTGGCTGCTACCAGGCAGTGATGGGACCGGTTCAGCTGGGGGCTGCCCCATGAGGCACAGCAGGCCTGTGTTTGTGTTTCCCCACTGGTGGGTCTTAGAGGCCACACAGACACCCAGGAGGTACTGATGCTGCACTTACTCTCCACTGGCCAGACACCACTGATACTTTTGAGAACAGCACAGCCCAGTGCCCCCAAACCCCTGTGCTCCTGGAACTGTTCTGCCCGTGGTTTGGAGATGCCAGTGCGGGTGCAGCTACCGCCTGTGGGGTGAGCAGGGCAGAGAGCGCACGTGGGCAGCTGCAAACACGCACAGGGTCTTCCGCCGGCAGGAAAGGTGCCGGTGAGCACCCCCCAGAGAGAGCGGAACCTGCGAAGGAACGGGGAATGGACCGGACCCGGCCGGCAGCCTGGGCCGAGGGGACCCCGAGCCTGGGGGCGGGGCCCGGAACCGAGGCGTACGCTCAGCCTGTCACTCGGGGGCGGGGCCTGCCAGATAGCGGGGCGGGGCGCTGGTGGCGCTATAAGACGGCGGCGCAGGGCCCGCCACCTGCCGCTTTGCCCGCCTGCTCCAGATCCTCGTCCCTCCCGCCCGGCCCCCGACAGCAATTCCTGCTGCGCCACAGCCATGGCGGCGCTGACGGTGAAAGCCTATCTGCTGGGCAAGGAGGAGGCGGCCCGCGAGATCCGCCGCTTCTCCCTCCCGCCGCCCGCACGCTACCAGGCCATCCATGACCGCGTCGCCGAGCTCTTCCAGGGGCTGCTGCGGGCCGGGCCACCGCCCGCCTTCCGCATGCACTACAAAGGTGAGTAGGGACGTTACGGGGAGGGAGGGTGTTTCTCCGCGAGCCGGGCCGCCCCCACATCGGCGGCGGGTCAGGCACGGCGATCGGTGCCCTTAGGGGTGGGAAGGCCTCAGGACTGGGTTCCCCCCCCCCCGGATTAAAATACATAAATCTCTTGAGCCTTGAATTAAGCGAGAAAAAGAAACGGCAACAGAAAAAAAAATAAAGATGTTACCCTATCGCCAGCCGAACAACAAAGCCGTACTGAGCGCTTTGGAAAAGAGAGATACAGAGACAATACCATATGCTCACAATTGGCTTTTTC
>JAAGNO010011626.1:0-12548 GCA_033439905.1 Ceryle rudis
TTGGAGGGTGCAGAGAAGTCTGTTTTCGCTGCGGGGAGAAGGGACCAAAGCTCTGCTCGTGTTGCCAAAAAAATAGGGGGTTTTTTTTCCTCCCGGGCGGGCTGCTCCCGGGGCTGGCCCCCCCCACCGGCTCTGTTACAGCTTGCGGGGTGTGGGTAGGGGCAGCTCCTTGCCGCGCCTGTTGCCGCCCTGCCGCTGCGGGAGCCGGGCGAACTCAGCGAGAGGGAAGCGATGTTGGAGCTGGATTGCAATTCACAGGTGAGTTCCGCTGGTTCCGCCTCACCGGCAGCTGTACGAGGGGCAGTTTGCCTGCGGCTGCTGCTGCCGGATCTGTTGGGCCACTGCCGACATCCGTCAGTATTTCTGATTAAGAGATTAAAAGCCAAAAAGTCACTTTGGATTGAGTTGTATTTTAAAAGAGCACTCTCAAGGACCACAAAGGTCTGTTAATTGGCAAGGGGGATATTTTCTGCAAAGACACAGAGTTTTTAGACTCGCCGTGGCTTAGACTGGCAATAATATTGTGCTGGGTTCTTTTGTTTGTTTTGTTTCTTTTCACTATCTTGTTTATTCTAGTCCGGTAGTTCCAGCAGTCTGTTGGAGGCAGGAAACGGTGTGAACGCACCTGCAGATGCCTTTGGTCAGTCTCCAGCTCACTTGGCTGCTTGTGGCGGTGAAGCTTTTTTCCTGCTTTGGCAACTGCAGACGGGTGCAAATTTGAACCAACAGGTAAAAATACATTAAGTTTTGTTTCTCCCACTTTTAATCTGGCATGCCAGCAAATCCAGTTTATGTTACTTGCATATATATATATTATAATCTAAGAGAGGTTTTATATACACAGTGGGGTTGCTTATTATAGAAACTATAGTAGCATAAACCAGAAATCCCATCTATATTGCATTAGTGATTTCATTTGCTATGTGTAATGCAGTTTTCACATTTAAGAGTGCTGCATGCAGATGTCAAAAGATCTTAATTCTTTTACACAAACGAGTATCCAGTTTTCCACTGAAATTTTGCCCTTACTTCAAGTAAACTGTAAGGATTCTTCTTCTAGCTACAAAATTTAATTTGTTTATACTTCTGAGGTGGTAGCAGCAAGCTGTTGATCACAGCAATCCCTGAGATGCTGTTAATCAGTGTACAGAGCATATTCTGCGTAAATAATCTTTTAGAAGGTAAAGGTTAAACAAATGTCTCATGGGACAGTATTTCTACTTTGCTGTCATGAGTATGCTAAACATTTAATGATAGTTACCAAGTACACTTTACTAGCTCTATTCCTTTAATCTCACTCACAACTCACAGCAGATCAGTACACAGAGTAACACTCTGTAGCCAGGCATGTTGGAGACCAAGATGGCTTCAGCCTATTGCCCTTCCTTCAGCTTACTGCTATATATAAATTGTGTGTTTAGGATTGCCAGGGAGAAGCCCCGATTCACAAAGCAGCAAAAGTCGGGAGTTTGGAGTGTCTTGCTCTGCTTGTTGCTGGCGATGCCAAAATTGAGTAAGTTGAGCTACGTTCTGTCATTTCAGTAACAGTGCCAAAGGATACGTGTATTTGACACGGCCCTTTCTCTTGTTCAGAGTGTGCATGCTCTGGCTGTAAATAAAGTGTGCCTATAGCTATAAGAGCAGTATTATTAAAAACTGCCGTAAACACCAAACTAGCACAGACCTTATGCTATTTGTTTAGTTCCACGTTAAAGACTTCTGTGGTAACTGCGAAGAGAATATTCCTGATCACAAGTTCTCCTTGTTTGTTTTCCATTGTGACTAAGGCTGTGCTCACTTTCCTCTTGCCTTTCTGATATGCTAAGCCACTCACAGTCTGATGACAAATTTATTTTCAAATAATTCTTCCTTATTGCATTTAATACCAGCCCTCTCTATAAGTACAGCCCCATGCTACCCCTTGACAAACCTTCTTTGTACTGATTCTCTATACATATTTTTATACCTGTCTAAAGTTAGTACTTAATCAAGATTAGCGCTTGCTCATTATATATATATATGCCACTTTAATTGAATAGTTACTGTTATTCTGTGTCTCAGCTTGTGCAATAACAGTGGACAAACAGCAGCAGACCTTGCGCTGGCTTATGGCTTTCTGGAATGTGCCCAGTTCCTCACAACAATTCAGCACATGCAAACAACGAAACTGCGAGGAGAGTCTGGCAACTCACCAAGTGTCAGATGTGGCTTGCTGAGAGAAGATCCAGATGCACAGAAACAAGAAAGTGAAACCACCAGAACCATAAGCAGGAAGAGGAGAAGATGAGATGGTGTGTAACACTGTGGGTTTACTATAATTCAGAATGCTTTTAGCATTTAAGTAAATAAATTTAGTGTTAGATACATAGCAGTTGGATTTAGAAGTGTGCTAGTAAGCATCAGCTTGCATAGGTATTTAAGGTTATGGTCTTACCAGAAATGCATCGCGCATGGGGAACGTCACTGAAAAGGATACTTTAACATGGGGGAGAGGGAAGAAGAAATCATAGGTACTTTTACCGATGTACTAAGGGAGTAGCTACAAACTCAGTGTTTGTTCACGTGACAGATCCCATGTGCTAGCTGACAAAAGAAACAGTTTGTAATCCCAGAATGAAATCAAGGGCAATCTGAAGTCTGAAGAACCATGACTAGACTGTGCATGGAGCAGCCAGATGTGCACACAGGTACATCACCGCCTTCGGAGAAGGAGGAAGGCTTGTTTATTTACTACTTCTTACAGAAGACTGTTGTGTTGGGTTTCTTTTCCAGAATAGTGGTATTCATACAGCTATAATTAAATAAGCATATAACAATTCTCACATTTTTTTGTGTAAATAGGATAACAAAGTTTATAAAACTCAGTACATATAGCCATTTTTCTCCCACTCCTCTTCTCAAATCAACAGTACCAGCAGCAAATGATGCCTTTGAACAGATTTATAGTGCACAAGACAGCTGGCTACATGGAACCTGAAAGGTAGAAGACAGTTCATCTTTTCTGGCAAGGAAGAATCCCATAAAATAAAAGGATTGGATATCTAACCTGTAAATATTTTAGCGTAACAAAAAATACGATATAAACATAAAATTGTCCTAGCCCAAAGAAGAAGTATTGGTTATCTAATAAATGTATTTGTAAGAAATACAGTTCACAGCAGGTAACTCTATTTTGAGAGGTTTCATTTAAAAAAAAATAATTCTTAATTTAAATTACTTAAGCAATAGTTCTATTTCAGCTGTCTTTTGATTGACTTAAAGCATTATTTTGATAAATAACAGGACAGTTATATCTAGATCAGCTAGTTTTCTGGTTTATCATGTTGCAGCAGAAGAGTGGAATTTAAATAGTTTTTGGTCGCTGAGGTAGGCACAGATTATAATAGGCGTCCTTTGTCCAGAACTCTGGGCCCTTCCATCCACACCAGCCCTGTCCAAGAAAAAGCAAGGTAGCATTTAAATCTACTACAAATTCTGTTTTTCCTATCTACTGCTATCACATCTATTTTATTTTACTAATTTTAAGATAAGCTGTAGGAATTCTTGTCAGGTACCTAGAGAATGCAGTGACACAATTTTTGCAAAATTCTCTACACGCGTGAAACACATTAACAGAAAACACTTTACAGAGTCTCTATCACCTCCTCCCCACCCATCTCAGTTCCTAATTCCTCAGTTCTCTCTTCCCCCGCTTTCCCCTATCTTCTGCTGCTACAGAGAGACTAATGTTACTCTCAAACTCCATCGTTCTCAAAGTTTCCATATCTCTTGTTGTGGATCCTTGCCTTCATTGGTAACAGTCAATGTTTCAAAGCCAAACAGAGCGCTTTTAGAGAGCTCTGAAGGTGTGCTGTTGACCGTGATTTAGCAGAAAAAGTCTAATAAAGCTCTTAAGTTTGCAGAGTACCACATAATGATAGGAGGTGTTTTTGGAAAAAAAAAAAAAAAAAAAAAAAAAAAAAAGAGCTACAAACTTGCTCTGTTCCTTTTCTCCCCTGACACTTTTGTTGAGGAAAGGGAGTTCTGCATGTACTTTTATCCTCCTGGACCATTCCTCAACACCTTGTAGCTGTTACAGCCTTTGGTTATATATGTTCTTTGGAAGTTGTTTCTTTCTGTACTCATTTCAAGCTTTGATCTTTACTGGGCTAGAAAAACAGCCCTTCAACAGCTTTACTAGTTGGGCCAAACCCAAGGGTATCAAAGATATGAAATAAACTTCATAGGAAGAACGGAAAAGAAATGGATTTCTTAACACTTACAGGATGATTTAGCTGCTTTCACAGCTTACATTTCTGACACTACGTTTACTACTTTGTCATGTGCTGTGTCACCCCTTTTAGCAGTTTTAAATATGGAAATAACACTACATACACTTTAGTTCTTTAGTTTTCTTCCCCTCTCCCCTCCCCATACCTGCCCTTTAAACTTAATTCAAGGCCTGATCTGAGAATGCACAGTGATAGATTAAAAAAAATGATTAAAATTTTAAATAAATGGTTATCTTCCTTGCTTCAGTAACAGCATTTTACAGGATGAATGGATTTTTATGTTCTGTTCAACATACCAAACACATTTTTTGTATATACTACTGGCTAAAAGGGGAGATGGTTTAATTCAGATAAAGTAAATAACATTTCTTTATACTGTAACAACTTTACGTAGTTGCTGACCCAATTACCTTCTCCAAACACACTGAGTTGCAGAAACTAATGATAAGCCATACGTGCAGGATCAGCACTTCCTCCAGAAGGAATGGAGAAGCCATAGAACAACCAATTTGTATTTGGCTGTACACTGTTTAATGCCAGAATATATGTATGTACATACATACACGTGTGTATATATGTCCGTGTGTATCAAGCCTCACCTTTTCCAAAATAACCTGCAGATCTTCTCCTCCAGTGTAATGTGGGTCTAGAATCAAATATTTTATGTGCCCAGTAATCTCATTCCAAGCCACTCCTAATATTGTGTGAGCCAAAACACCTCCACCTAAAATACGAGAAACAAAAAACGATAACATTTTTTAATGGATATTGGCCAAATGTGCAAGCCTAAAAATAAAAAGTACATCAACGCTTTCTGTTAACAGATTAGCTTGGTTATCAAGATGATTCTGAAGCTGTGCTCCATAAGACTTTTCCCATTATTAAACAACGTAACTTTACTACAACTAGAGAAGAATACTTTAGTTTACCTTCTACAACAAAATAATTTACTTTCCAAATTTCTTTCATGTCTGAAAGGCAGGTTAAGTACTCAATAATTCCACCAGATGCAAGTCAAGAATATTTCAAATGTCTGTTTTGCTCACTTTTCTTTAAAGAAATTTAACTGTAGAGAAGGAATCTGAAAAAAGTCCTTGTTGTAGAAAGACTAAAATTAGAAAAGAAATCAGAAGTTTTGGATAAAGATTATCTGCTGTTTTCTACTACGTTTCATCAATGGATATTACAGGTAGAGTAATTTCTGGTTCGCCTTTTGCTAGACCGCAAACAGGGAAAGGGGATATTTTGATGAGTTGGTCACAGGTCGACTCTTGCATGTTTCTTGTAGATAGCATGAGGAGTTTATGTCCTTGGGTTACTGTAGCAATGACTACGCAACAGACCGGAATTGCAAAAACCTCAAAAGAACACAAGGAAAAAAACCAATTTCCTATAACCCACCCCAAAAAGCCAACTCTGCCTCTCCAATAACAATAAAAATTAAACCAATCTACAGGAGAGCATTACAGGGAAAAATGAATTACAGACTGAAAGCTTTTTCGAGATAGGATTCTAAATTCTTGACGTACAGACAAAAAAGCTGCTGAAAGACCAAGAATATTTCATACCAAACTCTGGACTTCTGGCACTTAGAATTTGATCTAGTTACCCTATCTTTATGAAGTGCCAAATACGGATTGTGAAAATGGCTAAAATTAAGATTTTATTAAAGCTGAAAATGGCATTTTCAATATTCTTCGTTTTCTAAACCACAGCTGTCTTGGCAATAATTCAGTTAAAACATTCTAACAAATGGCATTTCTTATGTTACCAACATTTCAGATTATTAAAAGTGATCTTAAAAATAATTCAAAGCCAAATGAAACACTACTCTTCTGTGATGGGAAGTTATTGGGAACTGTATGAACTTCTGCTTCTCCACAGAGCAGAAGTCAGCTCCCGAGTTGTGACTTCAACTGCAGCTTTTAAGAACACCATTTAGATGGAATTTTGTTACCAGGTTTAATACTGATCGTGGGAGGAACACTAAGTGAAAAGATCGCAGCCTGACTGAATTGTATTGTTTCCCATGCTCCCCTGGGAAAAGTGTAATTTTTTTTAAGCCATCCACAGTTTTGATTAACTCTTGTACAGTAAACTGAACAAGTTCTAATTGAGATGAAATTCAGCATAGGGAGGCCACCCACTTTCATTTGCATTCTTTGATACTTGAGCACTTACCAATCATAACTGGAGTTCCTTCAGTCTTGAAATGATTAGTAAGCTCTCTTCCCTGCAATGCTAGTTCAGAACCCTGGCTAGGTAAGAAAAACAATAGATTGATTATCCTTGCTTGGCTTAATTCTCTAATTATTCAGTATACTTGTTAACTGATTAAAAAGTGGCTTAAAGTTTTCCTGTATAAACATCCTGGGACAATCTGAGAAGTTTTTTAATGCAACTTACAGATCCTGGTTGGACCAATGAATCTGCTCTAAGCCTAGTAACCACTGGGGCACCTAGAGTCACTCAGCTTCTATGACTGCTGGCCTCTTATCGTTGGGACAGCTGGTAAACCCCAACAGCTCCTTCTAAGTGACTGAGAAACAGGCTGGCTACCTCTGTCAGCAAGTGGAGGTCTGAAGTAACAGAACTTGATCAGAAAGAACAAAAGTAAGGTGCTGACAATGATGTCTCTTAAGATAGGTTTCCACTGTAGTTGCACAAGCAACTGCAGTACTCATACCCAAACTGACTTTAAAAATCCAGTCTAACATTAGTAACTAATGTTAGTAATCTGCTCAAAGCAACACTGAACTTAGCTTTGTTACAATATCACTGCTTTCCTTTTCAACTGTGGGGACAAGCCATGGGCAAAAGAAGTCTACACAGAAGAGAAAGGCACACATGCAATCCATGCATGAACTCCAGGATTCGGAGCTGAAGACATATGTCTGATGGAGGCTTATATACCCCTTAGAAGACTGACAGTACTCCCAAAAGCAGTGACAGAAGCTAGGCAAGGAAATTAATACAGGTATTTTTAAGATCTTGTCTTTGTTTTTCTTCATATAGTGGTTAACCTTTCGAAAACCCAAAGAAAGCCTGTATGCCTGTTTCTCAAGTTCCTGCAGAGATGGACTACATGCAGACAGAACACAAAACTGGAACTCTGGAAATGGTGCATTTACAATAATGGATTCAGTGCTAGTGTTGCTGGTGTAGCTATAAAGTCTTATTTCCATAAAGAGTTTGAGGTGCTAGCTGGAAGTAAGCTCAAGACAAAAATGTTATCCACTCCAGTGACCAGCTGAAAAAGATGCATGACATTTCTTCTGCTCAGCATGGTAGTGATGGTGGCTTTTCACAATCCTGAAGAGCACTGGTGCTCCCTTGTAGCAGCACTGTGAGCAATTCTGCCCAGATCACAAAGGAATCTATTTTATATTCTTACATGCAGGAAAAAAACCCTTCATATTGGCATGGCTTGTCACAGCTGCTATAAATAAATAAGTGGATCATC
The DNA here is from genome assembly GCA_033439905.1 of Ceryle rudis. Taxonomy (NCBI): domain Eukaryota; kingdom Metazoa; phylum Chordata; class Aves; order Coraciiformes; family Cerylidae; genus Ceryle; species Ceryle rudis. The sequence goes on from JAAGNO010011626.1 coordinate 7,735, forward strand.
TGCAAATACAAGCTCTGGAACAAAAAAAAGATTAAAATTGGCTGTGTAAAGCTTTACAAAGTACTGAAGAACTGAACTATTTTCCTACCATCACCATGATCACATGCTCTTTAGAATATCTATCGTAGAATTTACTCTAAATAAGTATAACTCATAAGTAGTATTTTGACTAGAATTTTCATACAAGCTTTTAGTTGATATTCTTTTTTTCATGACTGTATTTATCACAAAATGTTCAGGGACTTGTTAGACTGCTTACTGCTGACTAAATGATGAAAATTCAGTAATTTTACTTCTGATAAATGTTGAAGATCATTGTTTTTCTCCCAAATACATTTGTAGGGTTCTTTATCGTGGATGAGTGTCAGAATGGAAACAAATCCCTTGTTTTATCTGTCATGCAAACCCAGAAAAGAGAATACTATTTCCAGGTTGCTCGTCAATTTGCCTCAATCCTGAACTGAAGGGCTAATTCTATGGACAAAGAAATAATTAACCATCAGTGTGCATTCAGTTCACAATGACCACCAGATGGTGCCCGTTTCAAAAATGGTATTTGTGGACCAAAGGAATAGGCTGGATACCACCTCACTCTGCACATCATTAATCACCTTACAGCAAACTGGAATCTCAGGGTCCCAGGAAATTTAGCAATGCCTTCATCTGTAAGCAGTTAGCACAACCAAAGGCAGGAATACGGGTTTATTAACAAGGAATTCTTAAAAGCTTTATTATGTCTTTTATTATCCCTATTTTCCCATGTCTCATAATGCTAATTTGCATTCTAAGACATTCAGTCTTTTTAATAATTACAGAGCTATTAAACAGATATTGATTCTTACCTGACAAATAATATTTTTGATGTTATTCCAAAAAGCTGATTCAAAACAAGCTGTACCTCAATTGAACCAATCCATTGCCGTGACCCAACAAATGCTGCAGGCTTGTCTCCAGCATCAACCAGTGCCTTTGCAACATCACAATGAAGAAGAAACACAAATGTGAACAACATATAGTAGGCAGTTCCACCACTTTTTGTGAGCAAAAGTTGGGTTATATACATATATATATAAAATCTGGCAACGTGTTTTGAACGTAGCTGGTCAAAAGCAGACAAATGGATGTTGAATTCATTCACTGCAGCTCTGTTTCAGAAATGTCACTCGAATGCTAACACAGAACAGTGCTTATAAACACAGAATATAATCCCAGGTCCATCAGCAGAATTCAAGCTGGGATGGAGAGCACTGAGATGTCTAATACCAGAGTGCATCATTTATACGGCAGCAGCCACTTCACAGAATGAAGTACCTGGAATTCCCATTCAAAGCATTCCAGAAAAGGATCCATAAAATAGTGCTCTGAGGAAGAAGCCACTGAAATACACCAAAGGCTGTAGTTCATTTTAAACTCTTCTCCATTCTGAGGCTTCTGTGTTATGTGCAGCACTTGAGAGGGGCCTTTTCTGCTCAGGATACAAAGCCCACAAAGTCTCCTGAGGGCTGGCTACTGTCCTCTTTTAGATGTCTAAAAATAATGCAAGAGTGCATGGACTTTGATTACTTTTGGGTTTCGGTGTGGAGTGAGAAATGTTCGGAAAAGGCAGTTTTAAATTCAGAGCTCACATCCCTGTTAGGCATGATGAAAGCTGTTTTATGGACTGAATCAAACTTTGCTAAAATTGTTCAGTAAATATAATGCAAAGAACTGTTTTTAGAAGACTGAAGACCATGGCAATATTTCTTGCTAGGCATACAATATTAGCTGTCCAAGCCTACAGTTTTTCTTCAGCGCTGTTAACAGAAATGAACATTTTAGGATACGCATCTGACTTCAGAATAGAAAAAGAAGTGAAGGAGAGTTCAAAAAAACCAGAAAAAGCCCACTGCTCTCAAAGGCAAAGTTGCAAAAGGCAGCCATAAACCAAGACATAGCATCTGGGGACCAATACAGCTGTCACTGAATACACAAGAGAGCTTTAAAACTGATTTTGATATGACACATTAGGTTCTTTGTTTTCTTTCATTTGTCAAAAACAGTGAAAATGTGATAATCTGAGCTTCTAATAGAACAATAATTCAAGGAAATATTTAGAAGACCATTTTAATGACTCTTATTTGTACAAATGTCACTCAATGCTAATAAACACTTGGAGACAGGTCTCCTGTAATAAAACTTGTTAAAAATAATAATTAAGAACAACTGTAGTTCAATTTAAGAGGTTAAAACTTCACGCAAATCTGAAGTCTACAATATATGAATTTGAGATTTTAAAAATAATCTATACAAACATGCATGAAATAATCTGCTTAAATGTTCTGTACCTGTTGAATTTCCTTGTGTGTTGGTATAGGTGTATCAATATAACCTTGGTGCCTGAACCAAGAACAGATTGTCTGCAAAGACCGATAGGCACAGCCCCAACCACTGTCATCAATCCGATCCTGCATATAGTGGTGATAACTGTACAGACCATGTACTAAATAAACCTGCACAGAAAAAGAGAATACAAAGGAATCTGATCACACTTGCATCCCTTTTCAGAGAAGTCATGTCACTCGTCACTTGCACTGTAGAAGCTTTCAGTTGGCAAATCTTTGGAAGAACTGAAGGGCTGTTATTCACACATGACGATGACTCCTCTTTTTGTCCCCTAAGCATCTCCATTCATAGTCTTAGTCCTAGTTCTGAGAAACTTTTAAAATACATGCTAAAAGTACGTATGTACTTCTCCAAGAAAATGCAATTTCTTTGGGACAAGTACAGCTAAAGCAATGACATTTTGTGCAGAGAAACCCTTTTGCTTAAAAGGCCAAGTGAGTTACTTCACTTTCCCATCTATACAATATTGACTATCTAAATTAGTTCTTTTAATAACAAATTTTGAGTAACATAAGAAGTACTTTCTTACAAATGATTCAGTTTAAACTTACCGTGCCAGACTCTGTACCAGGTGAATTAAGATGTAAGTGTGGATTTCTGAGATACCCATCCTTATATGGTTCATCTGGAAAATGATAAGCATTTGCTCTCTTGAAATATGGTCTGTCACAGGGCAGATTGAATAACCCATGCAATTCCTATATGCAAGTTTGAATAAAAATAAAGAGCACAATTCAATTTTTTTATTACAAGAAACATCATATTGTAAGTAACAATGAAGACATAAACAATTTTAATAGAATAGTTTTGCAAATTATTATATTAAAAGCTGCTTAATAAAACATCCAGCAGGTACATTTACTACTAGATCTCACCTCTCAAAAGGGAGCTCATGCAGCCTTACCTCTTGTCTAAAAGGCCCACTGTTTTATGCAGTCCTGTTACATAATACCTGCTGCTGGAGCCCTCACTGACAATATCATCAATGACAAGCATCTTAGGACATACGATAAAATGCACCGTAACAGAAAAGGATTACCGTTTTATCTAGGTAGTAGCATACATACACGCACTGAATTATAATCTTAACTACTATTGAAGACACACAAGTACCATATATACTGGGATAAAGATACTGAGCTTATGGTTTAAGCAGATAAAGTCTATTTTTAAACCTCTTGAGCACTGTTTACAACACAGCAGCCACATTTAAAGAGATATACTGTCTTATTTCACAGAGCTTTAGAGGGAAAGGAACGATGAGATCATCTAGGATAACGTGTATGACACAGGTAATACAATTCATGCAGATGACCCAACACTGAACCCAACTACGTTAGCTACTTAACAATCAGTGGGTTAAGAGTGAACAGAAGACAGGGAGCAGGAAAGTTTTAATGTGTGACCAATGCCGGAGGCAAATGTAAGGAACAGATGAGTTTTTACATATCCAATAATGCTTCACATGGAAAAGAAGGAAATGAAGAACCCCCACAGCTTCTACACCTCTGAAACAGCAGAGTATTCCTTCTCTGCTCCCAGTAGGTCTGTGTGACCTGAACTGGTATCTGCATCTGTACCTAACCAGGTACACATTTCAATCTGAACGACTGCCACATCAGAACATTTTTCTACCTTATCCATAGTCCTTTTTCCCGATGTGCCAACCCAAAAGGCAAAAGCCAACCAACCAAAAGCTAGCTAAGGCTGCTGAGCTGTAAGCCACAAAACCAGCCCCATCAAACAAGCAAAAATCCTGACACCACACAATTTATTAATAATAATAAAATAAAAAGTGAGGCTCCATTAATATTTGCTGGCTTTTACCTTTCTGTAACTTTCCAGTTGATCATCTGAAATACCTGTGGGATACGAGATTGTTACAAGGTGATTTTTTCCTGGTAGCATGAAATGAAATTGTTCAGGTACGACAATTGATGTTCCCTTCATATATTTCATGATGCATCTTTCCATGTCAGTTAATTGCCTGTGAATTGCTTTCACCAGGAGATTTTGTATGCTGCAAAGCATAGGGGAGAGTATTTAAAATGTAGAAGAGTGGTGGTGGGTCATTTCATCTCAGCTCTGACAGCTATACAATACTTACATGCATAGTTATACCTGCTCTGATGAACTTAACTGCTTCCATGCTGCCACTCCCAGAGACAGACAGAACCTCACTTTGCTTTACTCAAAGCATGCCTGCACAGAAACTACTCCCTAGCGATTCAACCCTCCAAAGTGCAACTATCCTGGTCTTATATATTGTCTTCTATCTCCAAATAACTTATATTTGGAGAATTTGCCAAAACAAGTTAGATATCTGACTATACGGTTTGGGTTTTTTTGTGTTGTTTGCTGTTTTTTTTTGTTTGGTTGGTTGGTTGGTGTTTTGGGTTTTTTTTTTTTTTTTTTTGGGTTTTTTTTTTTGG